>LPNX010252753.1:237131-353470 GCA_001517045.1 Pseudotsuga menziesii
GGGTGAGGCCACATGTGAAGCTCATCCTTTAGGTCTGGCAGGAGCCTGAGCTAGGTTTGGGAAGCCCACTGATGGTGTAAGCTTCAGTCTTTACCTCGATCAAATCACCGGACCAATGAGAGCTCTCCATCTCATCTTTAGCTGGAGATGACATGTCTGATAACTGATAATAAATTAATTGCTCTCTTAATGATGACTGAAGCTGAGTTATGATAACTCCAATCATCATAAGTGTTCCATGAGATGTCATTTAGCCTTTTATTTTATTAAATTTGGATTAATTTGGAGAGTTTTAGTTTTCTCCAAAATAATTATTTTTTTTAATAAAAATCATTTTTACTAAAAATCATTTTTTACTCAAAACTGACGTTTTTGAGCAAAAAAGCATTATGTGTCCGATTGCTGATCTGAAAGTTGGTTCTGACTGGCTGGCTGATTAAGAATGATTTTTGGCTTAAGGTTAGAGCCTTAAATCACTGAATTCTGAGGCCAGATCATGAACGGGTTTTTTCCATTTAATTTATGGAAAAATTAACCCAAAAAACTTAGGAAAATTAATTAAAAATTAAAAAATAATTTTTCATTGTTCGAAAAAGATTTTTTCGAATTTTTTTTTATGTGTCCAGATGACTTAGGACATGACCATGATCTATCTAAATAATGTCTAGTAAGTTTATAACACTCAGTTGGGCTTTAATAACCCCCCAAGGCCCAGAATTCAACATCGGGCATTCCAGCTTTGGAGGAAGCGGGAGAAAACCTCGTCAATTATACTCGGCTGAAGGCAAAGCATAATTGTCAGGGGCAAAAAACTCCCTGGAATACCCTATTTGCAATTCTATGTCTTAGGAGACCGAACCACTCAAAAATATCCTACTAGCACATTTTATTACAAACCTCGCGGGGCCATGGTCAAAATTATTCAAATAAAAAAGCGACTAGCCAATATTGGCTAGACAAGCAGACGGATCAACTGATACACTGGAATCAGACTTTGAACAATTCTGTCAACCGGCGGCTCCTCAGGTAACCCAACTTATGGTACAAAAAGTTGGATAACAATGCCTACTCCTTCGGCCACTGGAGGCTTCCTAAATGAATATAGAAGTAGCCCTGTGAAGCACAAGAACGAGAACAATTCTACTTCTAACAAAACTCTCTTATTAGATTAACCAACCAGTGCCTTATGGAGTCAATAAAATATTTAATAAATACAATGACTAAACACAAGACTAAAAGGTTAGGAGCAATGAAGCTTAGCACTATCTTGTCATTAAGATACGTCAATGAAAGCAATACAAGACCAACACTAACAACTTGTATGAAAAATTCGATCTAAACCCTTGAAAATCACGAGTAAAGTACCTCTTACCCTTAACCAAATGGATGTAAGACTTGTAACCTTTATTGTATCTCAAGTTGGTGAATTCTGAGTCAATGTATGAATTTCCAATGGTATTGTAGGGCGCTGGGGAAGCTAATAGATGATTAAAACAAATCTAGAAGTGGTGTAGCAGGTTTGGTTTATGCCCTAACCAACACCCCAAATCTCCACAAGGTCAACTCAAACCAGTAATTGAAGACCGAAATGATAGAGCTATTAGTACACCTTATCTTTAGCTTGTATGGCACTTGAAAGTTGAATTTAGATGGTTTTACTTGCCATATCAGGTCCGAAAAAACACACTATCCTTTGCACAAGAACAGTAGATCTCTCAAACTAGCCACAATAAAGTGATGCCCTTAAAGATTGACCATAAAATCAAGGGGCAAGTCACATTTAGCAGATTAGATTTTCAAAACTGCAATATTTTTTTGGACTTTTATATATATGGTTTTTAGGGTTTTACTATATATGATTTTTATGGATTTTCTATATATTTGATTATTTTGTATTTTTTTCAAAAATAAGATATATAATTTTGTATTTTGAAGAAGAAGAGGGAGTTAGACCTTTTTCTTATCCCTAGGGCAATGAGAAAATTGGGGTCAATGTCCTCTCAAGAATTGGCAATTCAAATGCTACTAAATTAGGGCAAGGACTAGAAACCCTACGTCATAGTAGTCCTTGACCTAATTAGGACAATCAAGAACACCAAGGCCCTAATTAAGAGGGATTCTCCAAGAGAAATGCATCACCAAGGAATACTAACTTAACATGAAATAAAACCCTAAAATCCCTTACCTTGTATGATCAAGCAATGGAAGACAAGAGACCAAAGGTCTTACCACATTGATTGAAAGGAAGAGTAGATAGTGAACCCTGATGTCCTTTCTCCACTTGAATTAGCCTTAAAAGATTGCAAAGAAACTTTGAAACATTGGACATTATCCTTGAAAAACATAGAACATGCCAAGAAGAGAGATGCACACCACTTCAAAGTCTCATATACCACAAGAGAAATAAAATTTCTGTCATAATGATCCCATGTACTTTTGTTACAAATAAGAGGGGAAGAATTTTAATGGAACTAACTTGAGGATTTGTTCATACTTTTGGATCTATGGGGTGTATTATCTGGAACTAAACCCTTTTCTATGAAAGGCAAAGATTGGGTAGTGTTGGAGAAAAGCAAGAAGCCTTAGTAGGCTTTGTTTGACCAATTTAGTATTATTGAACGTTTTTAAAGAACCCATTGTGTCAATCCTATAGAACAAATTGAGATACTTGCACTAGGTTAAATCCTTGGTTAGTAAAAGTTTTATGTAGAAAAAATTGTAAGCCTTGGGAATGGGTAATGGTGATTCCTATCTAAGCATCCAAATTTATTTAATACCGTTGTGACCTAGTTGTGTTACCACCTAAGTTGTACTTAGTGGTTTTTTATCAAGTGAGTCTGGTGAACCGGACAAAGATTTTTTGTTCGGACTTCATAAGACCTTTGGAAGTACTTCTGGGAAGTGCTTGTTGTACTATATCACATGTTCATACCCCATGGGGGAATTGTAATAAATGTTTTAGCATGATAGTGTCTGTAAAAGACTCGGTTTCTTAGACTTTATTTGTTAATCCGATCAACCTAGGGTGTTTTTTTCCTTGGTTATTATTGGTTGTTGAATAAAGGACTGATAATTTCTGAGTTTTTCACTCCATACCTCCAAAGTTGGGGTGGTCGGCTTGGCATTTAGGCCTATTGAGGTTATTAGAGTCTATGTGTCAATGTATAAACATGCTAGACATCATGGTCGAGTCATATAAACCTGTCTAAGTCCCCCTAGGTTTTTTCAATTTTTCAACTTTTTAGTTTTTTCAGTGTTTTTTATTAAAAATTTGATTTTTCCACAACTTAGGCTATTTTTTAATAGTTTAATTGGAAAATTTGATTTTGTAATAAAAGTGGGCCAAATAATTAGTTTCAGTCATGTAGGTGCTCATTTTCAAGCTAAGAGCACCATGTAAACCCATGGACCCACTATTTCCTAGTTTTGAGTGATTTTCCATCACTCAGGTCAGAAAGCCCCAAAAATCAATTATTGATTATTTTAATCAATAAATTGATGAATAATGGAGCAAATCCAAAATCATAGATCAGTGGATTCTCAACCGATTTGATTGAAATCAGTCAGATCTGAACCAGATTGACTGGATCTGACAAATCCTTGACTGATGGAGGTGATCTGGACAGATCCAGAGTTGATCTTCAGCATCCGTTATGGGGAATTTTGCCCTCCCTCTCTCCTCCACACGTTTTGGCTCATCTGGATGAGTTTTGGTGGATGTTTTAGTCAACAGGTTGAGGTGTCAGTTAGATCAGCCCTCGGATTGAGATTTGCACTCAGTGAGACTCAGATCTGGCTCAGTTGGACACAGATCAGGCATTGATGGACTCTCCTTCAGCTACAGTAGTTTTTCTCCTTGGGATTTGTGCCCCCCCTGGGCTGGATTTCCTGTTTTCTATTTAAATAAAGAACAGGCCACCTCTTCCAAGCTAGTTAGAATTGGGATTGAGGTGCTGCTGCTATTGTACTGTTGTTATTGTTCATTTGAAATAAAGAGAAGCTTTGGAGGCAAGACGGTGTTGTGCCATTGTATGTGTGGATGATTATTGCCATTTTTTCCTGAGGTGTATCTGTGTTCATAATTTGCTGATTGCTTGTGGATTCATTGCTAAGATTGATAATAAGCTTATTATAATCTTGATAGGAAAGGTGCTTTTCAATAAGTTTATTGGCCATCTCTTTCCTTTGATGCATGTTTAGAGATCTAGATTCAGCATGTTCTATAAGCTTATATGCATGTTATTCTGAATCTCTGTGTATGTACTAATCGGATCTCACAAGTATTTCGGCAAGTTTTTTTTATTTCAGCTGAGCTGCAGGTTCTCCCAGATTGGAGAGGATGTTGATCTAGTTTGCTTCTTCACTCTCTCCAAAACCTTCCAAAGGCATAGTCCCTTGACATTCCACCTGAAAGCTCCACGATGGATCTTCAAGGCTACCAACATTTCTCTCCTCCTCTTCCTCCTTCAAAATCAACTCTTTTACCCGGTTACTTTGTTCATAGCTTTGATATTGTTTAGATCTGTTATCTTAAAGTAAATTTAACATAGATCTATCTTCTCAAAGCCCATAATCTAGATCTTTGTCTTAAAAGGTTTCATAAGCATTCTAGATCTAGTTTTAGGGAAATCGTTCTTTTTGCATAGAATTTTAAAGAGAATTTGTAGCTTGCATGCATTAGATTTCTGTTTTCTATTATAAAAGATAAATCTAGCAATCAGTGCACATCATATTAGCTGCCTAAAAAGCAAGCCAAGATCCCAAGGAAAGCTTGCTTTCCTTGGTTCTCTTTTTACCTTTTTTAACTAGTTTTTACTTAGTTTTTTTTGGTTAAAAGTAAGCTGACCCAAAGGTACTTTCATAGTGCTTTTGGGAAAATTTCAGTCTAATAAGATTGCTGGTTTTTAGCAGGTATAACAGAAAAAAGGAGGAGTTGCTGCTCGAAAGTGACTTTTGGGCCTTCTGAATCCCCCCAGGGGTCCTCCCCTTTTGACTGGAATCTTTAATTTTTGCACTTTGTAAGCTCTTGGTTTCTTTCTGTATAAGAATCAAGAGGCATCATATCAGTTTGCTGATATTGTAACCGCTGGTAATAAAAATAATTTTGAATAGGCTCTTTCGAGCCCATTCCCCATCCCCCCTGGGGGGATTTGTATCCGTGTCATTTTTTGCTTTTCGTTCATCTTTTTTCAATCTAGCGTAGTATTAATCTGCAGGATAGTATACTTTGATTTAAAATCAATTCCATATTCTATTTCTATTGGTTTCAAAGTAACTTTAATACTTACCCCACAAGCCTCCTTTTGAGCCGAAAGGTGAAGAAAGGTTCGTGGTAGTATAATTATAAAATTGTGGTTTGCTTATCTTTTTATGTTTCATTTGCTATCATCATTTGTTTCAGTAACCATAATAAAATCAACCCCTCCTTGATTCCCCGATTGAGGTCCACTTGGACCGAAAGAGGTTCCTGGGCTTTCTTTTTAACAAGAACATCCACCTCAAAATTTACTAAAATTGACAAGACTCCGGTGTGCATGGCTCTGCACTTGGCTGCGGTTCGTCCGATCAGTCGAGCTGTATCAAAAGCATTTGAGTGACTAGTATAATTAGGATTCACTCTCCCAAATTGACAAACCATTAGGTGAAAATCCAACACCTAGATCAAACCATTACGGTGGCAAAATACCCAAAGGAAGCGGGAACTTCTGAAAAGTGACCTCGGGGCGCTGATCTCTGTCACACCCTAATGGGTGCGTTATGAATAATAGCCCCAGAGACTCCATTCAGCCCACATATTCCTTGCGGGTAGCCGTGAAGGTTTAGTTTTGGACATACTCCAAGTACTCTCGGGTATATCTGGAGTCCACCCCCTCGCCTAATTTTAATCAACTCATATTTCACAGTAACTTAAAACGTACCAAGAGGGAATTGCAAAACATTCACTCCAAGCACATGCAAGTATATTGATTTCTTTTTGACTCCATTTTAAGGCACTAGTTATTTTCTTGCGATATATATATATTGTGTCTCAGCATTGTGCTTTCGTGCGCTCATTTTGTATATTGTCATCTATGGTTGTTTATGGTTAAATTTCAAACTCCTACGTAATTCTTTCAGTTGAACATCATCATACTAAGTAATTAGCCTTAGTAACTTAATAGGGTCTACCCCCCTTGGCTTCGTTGGGAGTTGAGCCTAAACGGAGGAGTCAAGAACAATGTGACAGCCTTGACTCGAGACTTGCCCCCAAGGACACACCGAGTGGCTTGAAGATTTCTGCCACGTGACCCAGGTGTGTGAAAGGCGGCAACACTTTTTGGCACCGTTGCCGGAGATAAATCTTTTTATTCCTGAGTACGACTTAGTTTAACTTTTTTCTAAACAACTAAAAAGATAAAAACTTTTGATTGATCTAGTGTTTGAAAAACATAAAAATTAAAACTCGATCCATCTGGCGACTCCACTGTCTAACATCCCTTCAAGAATTTCTACCCGAAGAAACCGCCGACAATTATTCAATCCTCTCCCTGATCCCGAAAGGCTTACTAGGGAAAGATTGAATAGGCAGACTTCTCGTAGAAACCTTGAAAATTTAGGGGACCAATCCCTCTCAGATATCCATCACATATTTGTAGAGAGTCATGTTCACCAATCTCAAGAAATGACGGAATTATTCAAACCCCTTGACTTTTCTCAGATAGCGGGTGCTCCCCATGCCATTCCAAAAGATGCTATCAAGAAGCTCCCCATATTTCAAGGCAATAATGCCATCACTGCCAAGTCTCACCTTCGAAAGTTTGAAAAGCACCTGGTCAGTTATTGCAATGATGCTGCCCATGACCATGACGATGTCAAAATGAAGCTCTTTGCTTTATCCTTAGAAGATGATGCTGAAGAATGGTACTTCGACCTAGATGATGATTCACATAAAACTCTTAGTGAATTCCTAGAGGGTTTTAATAAGAAATGGGGGGAAAAGAAAGAACCAAGACATCTGCTTGCTGCCCTTCATAACATTAAGAAGATGGAGAATGAAACCATGGATGAATTTAACACTAAGTTCAGGCGTGTGGTTGCAGACCTCCCTAACGAAATCAAGCCAAAGGATGCCTCCATCCTCATATCTTACATCGAAGCTTTCACTGGTGATTTGAGGTACCAGTTAAGAGACAAAGAGCTGGCCAATCTAAAAACTGCTTAGGAATTGGCCGAGAAAATAGAAAAGAATATGCAGTCTTTAGGCAAATCCAACATTCCAGGTTACACTAGGGGAAACACTTCATACAACGAAGAAAAGGGAAAAGACTTTAAATCAGAAGAAAAGGGAGCCTCTAAAGATCCCATGGAAAAGGTAACAGACATGATAAAAGACTTGGTTACTAGTCAAAACCAACTTATGGCAGATCAGTCTGCATAATTGAATCTTATGCACAATAGAATAATCACAATGGAAAGAAATAATGGACCTAGGAACTTTCAGCCTAGGTAGAATCAGATGTATCAAAAGAAGTTTCCTCAACAAGAGCCTAGGATTCCAAACCAGTTAAACTTAGCTAACATGGTAGAAGAAGTAATTCCATGGTGTAGACCTTGTGAACAATTCCACCAAGAAAGCACTTGTTATGTTGCAAATCAAGTCATGGAACATGGACTTCCCGAGGTCAGTAATCAGGAAACAAATTCAAGCGAGGCTGATCATATATACATGGTAGGCCAGGCCTACCCTTTGTCACCATCTAAACAGTACAAGCCTGAGGATGAAATCATTGCAGAATCTTATAGTGGAACGTATGATGAAAACTGTAATATACATGATGGGACTCCTATGTGTTCTCCATATAATGATGACAGTCTAGAAGGTTTACTACCTTGTGACCTTTTCTCTGAAGAAGATGAGTATGAAAATGAGGACAAGTATAGCTTGGAGCATGATACAAGTGACGAAGACTCCCTTATCCTCGAGAAAGATGTTGATGAGGAGTCTTAGACATTCATGGAAAATCCAGTCTATGACATGAATAAAGAGGAAAGTAATGAACCAGAAACTTTTGATGGTTTTGTTGATTTTTCTGTCTATGGCATATCTAAAGGAGAGCGCATGGACCATGTGGCCTTGGGAAACTTTGATATGAAAAATGAGCATGCAGTTTATCCACATGATTAGTCTGAGACATATATCAGTATCAGTAATGAAGACAAAGAGAACTTGATATCGAAACCTGATATCAGCAATGGGGAATCCATCACATCTAACATAGATGATGGTGATGACTATTGGGATTTTTGTGGATATCTTATTTAGAATCCTATCTATGCTATATCCAGCAAGGGGAGTGTCTATTTAGAAATTTGTGGAAGTCCAATCTACTAATACTTCCATAGAGGGAAGCATGGATCTGGAGACCTTGGAAAATCCTAGTATGGAAAATCAGCATTCAAAACTCTTATATGATCATTCAGAGTCATATCATGTAGAGCCACACAAAGGTGTCAATAATGAAGACATGGAGAAACAGTGTTGTGAAAAGACAGATGTGATGCAGTTAGTAGAATATCAGTGTCAACTATCATCTTCACATATAGAGTTTCCTCATGATTTGGAGCCGCTTGGGGCTTATACAGTGAATTATCATCCGGTAAGCCTTGATGATCAGTATGATGGTGTAGTCAATCTGCCTCGTCATTCCGATTTGTACATCAACTCTGTCCAGTCATGGATAGAAGCAGCCTGCGCAAACACTTACCAGTTTGGGAGGAAGTTTGACGGCATTATTCATGTCTATGATTTCCCATCCATGCCCCTTCTGGATCATCATGCAGGTTTTCATTTTCTGAATAAAGTATCCTTACTTTGGCTGGTAACCAAAGACAAAGAATTTTTT
Source organism: Pseudotsuga menziesii (assembly GCA_001517045.1). NCBI lineage: Eukaryota > Viridiplantae > Streptophyta > Pinopsida > Pinales > Pinaceae > Pseudotsuga > Pseudotsuga menziesii. The sequence continues at coordinate 246,014 of LPNX010252753.1, forward strand.
TTTTTATGTTAATAAAATGCTTAGGTGGTTACATTGGATTTCAGATTACACTTGACCCTTTTTATGTCATGCTTAGAGTAGGAAAATAAGCTCCTTGAAAGAGAGCATTTACTTTCTGCATTTCTATTTTATACTTAGCTATAATAAAACTTTGCTTCTTTTAGTTAGTTACATTTATTTTGTTTAAATAAATCAGCTTAATGGTTCATTTGGTTTTTTATAAAACTTGTGCTGCTGAGGTTTTTCTTGTCAAGTTGAGATGTTTTTTCAGGGTATATAAACTAGAGATTCTGGTGTTCTCGTATCCTCTCCTTGCCTTAAAGATCAGATCGAGCACACGTCCCGCAGTTGGAGCCAGAATGTTACCACCTAAGTTGTACTTAGTGGTTTTTTATCAAGTGAGCTTGGTGAACTGGACAAAGATTTTTTGTTCGGACTTCATTAGACCTTTGGAAGTACTTCTGGGAAGTGCTTGTTGTACTATATCACATGTTCATACCCCATGGGGGAATTGTAATAAATGTTCTAGCATGGTAGTGTTTGTAAAAGACTCGGTCTTTTAGACTTTATTTGTCAATCCGATTAGCTCAAGGTGTTTTTTCCCTTGGTTATTATTGGTTGTTGAATAAACGACTGGTAATTTCTGAGTTTTTCACTCCATACTTCCAAAGTTGGGGTGGTCGGCTTGGCATTTAGGCCTATTGAGGTTATTAGAGTCTGTGTCAATGTATAAACATGCTAGACATCATGGTCGAGTCATATGAACATGTTTAAGTCCCCTTAGGTTTTTTCAATTTTTCAATTTTTTAGTTTTTTCAGTGTTTTTTATTAAAAATTTAATTTTTCCAAAACTTAGACTATTTTTTAATAGTTTAATTGAAAAAATTGATTTTGTAATAAAAGTGGGTCAAATAATCAGTTTCAGTCATGTAGGTGCTCATTTTCAAGCTGAGAGCACCATGTAAACCCATGGACCCACTATTTCCTAGTTTTGAGTGATTTTCCATCACTCAAGTCAGAAAGCCCCAAAAATCAATTATTGATTATTTTAATTAATAAATTGATAAATAATGGAGCAAATCCAAAATCATAGATCAGTGGATTCTCAGCCGATTTGATTGAAATCAGTCAGATCTAAACCAGATTGACTGGATCTGACAAATCCTTCACTGATGGAGGTGATCTAGACAGATCCAGAGTTGATCTTCAGCATCTTTTATGGGGAATTTCGCTCTCCCTCTCTCCTCCACACATTTTGGCTCATCTGGATGAGTTTTGGTGGATGCTTCAGTCAACAGGTTGAGGTGTCAGTCAGATCAGCCCTCGGATTGACATTTGCACTCAGTGAGACTCAGATTTGGCTCAATTGGACACAGATCAGGCATTGATGGACTCTCCTTCAGCTACAGTAGTTTGTATCCTTGGGATTTGTGCCCCCCTTGGGCTGGATCTCCTGTTTTCTATTTAAATAAAGAACAGGCCACCTCTTCCAAGCTAGTTAGAACTGGGATTGAGGTGCTGCTGCTATTGTACTGTTGTTATTGTTCATTTGAAATAAAGAGAAGCTTTGGAGGCAAGACGGTGTTGTGCCATTGTATGTGTGGATGATCATTGCCATTTTTTCCTGAGGTAACCTGTATCTGTGTTCATAATTTGCTGATTGCTTGTGGATTCATTGCTAAGATTGATAATAAGCTTATTATAATCTTGATAGGAAAGGTGCTTTTCAATAAGTTTATTGGCCATCTCTTTCCTTTGATGCATGTTTAAAGATCTAGATTCAGCATGTTCTATAAGCTTATATGCATGTTATTCTGAATCTCTGTGTATGTACTAATCGGATCTCACAAGTATTTCGGCAAGTTTTTTTTATTTCAGCTGAGCTGCAGGTTCCCAGATTGGAGAGGATGTTGATCTAGTTTGCTTCTTCACTCTCTCCAAAACCTTCCAAAGGCATAGTCCCTTGACATTCCACCTGAAAGCTCCACGGTGGATCTTCAAGGCTACCAACATTTCTCTCCTCCTCTTCCTCCTTCAAAATCAACTCTTTTACTCGGTTACTTTGTTCATAGCTTTGAGATTGTTTAGATCTATCATCTTAAAGTAAATTTAACATAGATCTATCTTCTCAAAGCCCATAATCTAGATCTTGCTCTTAAAAGGTTTCATAAGCATTCTAGATCTAGCTTTAGGGAAATCGTCCTTTTTGCATGGAATTTTAAAGAGAATTTGTAGCTTGCATGCATTAGATTTCTGTTTTCTATTATAAAAGATAAATCTAGCAATCAGTGCACATCATATTGGCTGCCTAAAAGGCAAGCCAAGATCCCAAGGAAAGCTTGTTTTCCTTGGTTCCTTTTTTACCTTTTTAAACTAGTTTTTACTTAGTTTTTTTTGGTTAAAAGTAAGCTGACCCAAAGGTACTTTCAGAGTGATTTTGGGCATATTTCAGTCTAATAAGCTTGATGGTTTTTAGCAGGTATAACAGAAAAAATGAGGAGCTGCTACTCGAAAGTGACTTTTAGGGCTTCTAAATCCCCCCAGGGGTCTCCCCTTTTGACTAAAATCTTTAATTTTTGCACTTTGTAAGCTCTTGGTTTCATTCTGTATAAGAATCAAGTGGCATCATATCAGTTTGCTGATATTGTAACCGCTAGTAATAAAAATAATTTTGAATAGGCTCTTTCGAGCCCATTCCCCATCCAGGGGGATTTGCATCCGTGTCATTTTTTGCTTTTCGTTCATCTTTTTTCAATCTAGCGTAGTATTAATATGCAGGGTACTATATTTTGATTTAAAATCAATTCCATATTCCATTTCTATTGGTTTCAAAGTAACTTTAATACTTACCCCATGAGCCTCCTTTTGAGCCGAAAGGTGAAGAAAGGTTCGTGGTAGTCTAATTAGAAAATTGTGGTTTGCTTATCTTTTTATGTTTCATTTGCTATCATCATTTGTTTCAGTAACCATAATAAAATCAACCCCTCCTTGATTCCCTGATTGAGGTGCACTTGGACCGAAAGAGGTTTCCGGAGGGTTTTCTTTTTAACAAGAACATCCACCTCAAAATTTACTAAAATTGACAAGACTCCGGTGTGTATGCTCTGCACTTGGCTGCGGTTCATCCGATTAGTCAAGCTGTATCAAAAGCATTTGAGTGACTAGTATAATTAGGGTTCACTCTCCCAAATTGACAAACCATCAGGTGAAAATCCAACACCTAGATCAAACCATTATGGTGGGAAAATACCCAAAGGAAGCGGGAACTTCTGAAAAGTGACCTCGGGGCGTCAATCTCTGTCACACTCTAACGGGTGCGTTATGAACAATAGCCCCAGAGACTCCATTCAGCTCACATATTCCTTGCAGGTAGCCGTGAAGGTTTAATTTTGGACATACTCCAAGTACTCTCAGGTATATCTGGAGTCCACCCCTTCCCCTAATTTTAATCAACTCATATTTCACATTAACTTAAAACGTACCAAGAGGCAATTTCAAAACATTCATTCCAAGCACATGCAAGTATATTGATTTCTTTTTGACTCCATTTTAAGGCACTGGTTATTTTCTTGCGATATATATATATGTTGTGTCTCAGCATTGTGCTTTCGTGCGCTCATTTTGTATCTTGTCATCTATGGTTGTTTATGGTTAAATTTCAAACTCCTAAGTAATTCTTTCAGTTTAACATCATCATACTAAGTAATTAGCCTTAGTAACTTAATAGGGTCTACCCCCCTTGGCTTCGTTAGGAGTTGAGCCTAAACGGAGGAGTCAAAAACAAGGTGACAGCCTTGACTCGAGACTTGCCCCCAAGGACACACCGAGTGGCTTGAAGATTTCTGCCACGTGACCCAGGTGTGTGAAAGGCGGCAACAAGTTGGAATGAAGATGGGTGAGGAGGATCATTGCATGACCCTTTTGTGTTCTTTACCATATTTGTGGGACAACCTAGTAATGGCCATCAAAATCACTACAAAGAAATTAGTACTTGATGAGGTCATGGCTGATTTACTCTTAGAGGAGATGATGTGGAAGGATTTTGAATCCAGAATGAAGGCTTTGGTTGTAGTTGTTCATGGAAGATTGAAAGAGAAAGAAAAGAAGAGGGGACATGCATATCCAAATCTTGTGGGAGATCTAAGTGTCATGGAAAGTCGAAGGCAAGATGTTGGAATTGCGGCAAGCTCATGCATTTCAAAAGAGACTACATGAAGTGAAAAAGGAGAATAAGAAGAACAAACTGATTTTAATGAGAAGTTTGAAAAATATTATTAAGAGGATGGTGGAGATGCTTTTGTTGTGGCCTTGACAACCCAAGCATGTTAGAGTGCGTGGTTGATAGACTCTATGATTGTGAGAAGGTATATCTTGGTGATGATTCTCATCTCAACATAGTTGGTTGTGTTAGAATCTTGATCAGAATCCTTGATGATAGAGTGAAGGGGATTAGTGGAGTCTTGCACATTTCGGGTTTGGCACAAAACATACTACTAGTAAGCAAGATTAATGATGCGGGTATGTAGGATGTTTTCTCTAATGGAGGGTGTGTGTGGGCACTTTGTCTCAACTTGATGCATGCACCATTCAATGCAATAGTTCTTCACTTCCCTCAACGAAGAGATTCATAGGATTTATACCTTTGCAATTAGAATAAATATAAAAAAGGAATGTTGTATCTACTTTTGATGGTTGTGCTTTTTAGGTACCTAAACAAGCTCTTTCTTAGGAAATCAAGTTACTTGCAGAGAAGACAATGCCATGGCACTAGGGATTGGGCCATATAGGTAAGAAGGGCCGACCAACCTTGAAAAACAAAAATATTTTTGAGGGGTTGATTCATTGTACTTTCGAATTTTATCTCTATGAGCATTGCATATATGGAAAACAAAACAATGTTCAGTTTTATTTTACTTCTCATAAATCTTCTAGGTTGTTGGACTTTATTCATTTTGATGTATTTGGTCCTCTTAGAGTTCCTTTGATTTCTAAATCTTTGTATTTATGTATCGCCCATTGACTATTATTCTAGAAGGACATGGGTATATTTTCTCAAGATTAAATCCAAGGTCTTTTGTTGGTTTAAGGAGTTCAAGGTTTTCTTGGAAAATCAAACTAGTAGGAATATTAAGGTGTTGAGGACTGAAAATGGCAATGACTTTTGTTATATAGGTTTTGATAGGTTTTGTAAGAAGAATGACATAGAAAGACATAAGACAACTCCATATACACCTTAACAAAATGGAGTTGTAGAAAGCATGAGCATGACGTTGACGAAGAGGGCTAGAAGTATGCTTACTGGATCCAACTTAGAGCAAAATTTCTAGGCAGAAACTATTGCTATTGTATGTTATTTGATCAATAGGTCTCCTACATCATCTCTTGTGCATAAGACCTAAATGGATATCTAGATGGGAAAAAATCCCTAACTTCAACATCTTTGTGTCTTTGGTTGTGAGGCATATGATCATGTGCGTAAGGAGAAGCGGTCAGAGTTGGATAACAAGGCAATGAAATGTATCTTTGTTATCTATGGAATTGGTGTGTAAGGGTAAGCTTTGGGATCTTGTGGCCGGGAAAGTTTTGTATGGTAGAAACATTATTTTCAGAGAACATAAGCATTCTCCCACAATTGTGGAGCTAGAAGTCTAGGATGAGAAGTTAGTTGTTCAAGTATCACTCAAGACCAAGAAAGATGAACTAGAAAATGAACAAGAAGTTCATGATGGAGTTAATGATGAAGAGAGGTTAGAGAGTTCATAAGAGGAAGTAGAAAATCCACCTCAACCTTTGAAGAGGTCCACTCAGTAAAGAATGCAACCAAATAGGTATAATTATAGTTCGTTTGATTTTGGATGTATATTTTCTTTATCTACTAAGTTCTAACACTTATGAGCTTAGAACTAAGAAAGAGGCAATGGAGATGGAAAACAATGAGCCCTAGATATTGTCCATGGATGAGGGGATGGTTGCATTTTAGGAATGATACATGGGACTTGGGACCATTTCTTGATGGATGGAACCTATTGGATGTAAATAGTTGTTGAAAAAAATATATGCTTAGGTGGTAGGGTTGAAAAGCATAAGGCAAGATTGGTGCTATGAGTCTCGGGGCCTCACATCCCATAATAGCTATTTTGTAGTTTGATTCATTCTCCCTTTTTCTCTTGCAAAGTATATGATAATGATAGAATGTTAGGACAAGTATGTCATATACCTTGCAACGATTTCAATTAGTTTTAACTTTTTTTAGTTAAAGGCAAAAATCTTGTGGCAACTAAATTTTAGTAAAGGCCGAAAAACACAGTGGAGTTATCTCATGCATGAAGTAAGGATTTTAGTAAAAGCTAAAAACTTTAAGTGGTTCCCTACATGAGGAATTAGAAACCCTAAATGGTTTATGGTTTCATTATGCCTATATATTGAGTGCTTGGGATGGAGGTATTATATGAGGTGATTGAAGGTATTGTTATCTTGCCGAAATTTCTTAGAACTTGTCTATGATTACTCTTGTTAAGAGCACAAAGACTTTGAAATGTATTGTTACCTTTGTTAATTGTTGAATACTACATTGGGCTTTTCTTTGGACCTTGGTTTCTCGTGAAATTAACATGTAATGCTTAAATGTTTGTGTGTTATTTATTGTGTAATTATTTGTTTAGATTTTGTATACATTTTTCTCTCATTGATTAGAGTAGAAAGTTTATTCCACACCTTTACTTCTTTTTATAGGGTTTTTTTTATAAAACCTCATATTAGCTTTTTTTGAGTAGTACAAAATTAAAAAAAAAATTAATTTTTTAATATTTAGCAAATTGGTGAGTTTAAGAAATTTACAAACTTCCATGCTAAGTCACCTCACACGAGGATACGGGACACAGAAATATGAGTTTGGCACGGACACAATGACCCTCGAAATCAAGACACGAAGGACACATTATATATATATATATGTGTGTGTGTGTGTGTGTGTGTGTGTGTGTGTGTGTATTAAAAACATAGACATATAGGTCCATTTTTTTTAGAAACTAGAACATTTACAAATATTCAATAGAAGTTAGAATCAATATACATTACATATTCACAAATCACAATGAGACACATAGATGATAGATCAAGATGTCAGAACCATATTTCTCATTAAGTCATCAAAATCAAAATGTATTACATAGATGTCAAAATGCAATTGACGAATAGTAAATACACAAACGGGTAGATCAAGATGAAAGATCTCATTTGTCAATAGTCCTCCTCCATGCATGAATCAACAAACTCATCACTGCTCTCTTCTTCGTCCTCGTCCTCCTTCGACTCTATGCCCATCCTAGGATCAGGATTTACGTGTAGTAGGATTAGGCCTCATGTGTTGAGGCGATAGGGAGCCAGAGAGGGACTTGGGAAACATGGAGTAGATTTTCTTGGGTTGGACTCAAGAATGACTAAGTCTTCAGTGTAAAAGGTTATTCCTCATGTGTTGAGGTGAATACTTTGATACGTCAAAGTGATGATGTTGTACAGTGTTGTTGGACAAGGATAAGGACTTGTGTGTCAAGTCGGATCCTCATGTGTTGAGGTGGGCCTCGCATATAGAGGCAATGCTTTGCTAGTTGAAGCACGTTGATGTGTGACATTATACTTACCATGATCTAGCTATTAAGTCTTCTCTAGAGACTGATCACCTCTAGAATGAATTACTTTAGCATAAGGTCACTTGGCACGAATAGTGGAATGATATGACCACATCAATGGATAAATCTCTTTAGTATAATTGTTAAGATAGATAATTAATGTGATCGATAAAAGTGGGCACATATGGATTATGCAGATAAGATAGAGAGATAAGCGATTGCATACATAGAGAAATAGAGAATTCGAATTGCACATGTTATTGACTTCACTTAATGTGGAGAGAACTAAGTTTGTTAACTTTAGTGATATTAACAATGCAAGCTTCAATAAATAGAGAATTTGAATTGCACATGTTATTGATTTCAGTTAAGTTTGTTAACTTTAGTGATATTAACAATGCAAGCTTCAGTGAAATAAAGAGAACTTAGTGTATTCACTTCAATGTTGTAATCAAGTAAGGCTTCAGTTAAAGGAGTTCACTAAAGTGTTAATAAATAAGATCTAGTTAACAAAAGTGATTTGCATGGCAATACTTTAGTTAAGTTAAAAGACGATACTTTAGTTAAAATACAACACTTAACTAGCTATCTAACTGAATGATTTATCCTCCAATTAAGGTTTTGACTTCAATCTAAAGACATTCAATAAAGATATGTGCCTTGGTTGAGTCATATTACTATCTCGGTAATCTAGTTTACTAGCATCCAAGGAAAAAGGGTGAATTAGATCGCAATGTTTTCCTGCCAGTGCAAAAAGTGTGAATTGGTTTGCTCTTTAGTGTTGAAGGGGCGAATGGTTGAGAGGATAGAGTTTACTAGTGCAAATAGTGCAAATTGATTTGTATGCTGGGCATACTATTGAGAACCTCCTTCCATCTCTATTCTCTCTTGCTCTATGATAACACTGTTGTCCGTCGATTGCACACCAGCAGCAGAAATCTTCCGAAAGCTATCTCCTCACTTGAGAAAGTGGGAGAGGTGTGACCTTGGGGGCAAAGCACTAGGCTAGGTACTGTCACCTACTCCTAGCTCCTCCGTTTAGGCTAACTCCTAACGAAGCCAAGGGGGGTAGTCCCTAACAAAGAGTTTTCTATGGCTCAATGTTTTAAGTTAATTTTTAGATGTTTCGGATGTGGATGAGTGTTGTTTAGGAGTTATTGTGATTTAAAATGATTAATGTGATGAATTGAGCACAAGACAAGGCAATCCATGTTGCTATCACTGGAATTAAAAGATAGACAAATATTTGAGCAATTCACGAAAATAAATAAAGCATTCACAGATATGACTTATAATCAAACATTCAATGGACAAATGGCCCAGATTATCAACAATGCTAAAATATGGAACCAGTGCCTATGGAGTAAAATGATCGGAGATGCTTCGTGTTTAGAAAGATGTGAATCCCAAAAGATGCCAGTGAATGTTAGGTTTTGCAAGTGCTTCTTGGTAATTTTTAAGAGTTTTTAACTGTGGTCTTGCTTTAGGGTGTCAACAAAAAGGTTTATCAAAGCTGGGAGACTCTTCTAAGTCGCCTCTGTTGAAGACATGTTGGGCCCGCCCAGTATCCCAGGCTGATATTGTCAAGTGACCAGCTAGCTGAGAATCTATGATAGTGGGAGGTTCCGGTGCCTCTACTAGGAAGTACTTTGGAAGAATCCCTACAACGCCGGTGCGTTGGTTACAGGGTGTTTAAGTGTTATTAGGTTACTCTTGCGGGGTTTAAAGATCCAGTGCCGTTTCTGGGTACTCCGATCTAGGATCGGTCAGAGCATACTCCGGCAAGGAGGGAGGGGGTTAATTAATTAAAGCTCTTCGACAGAGAGCGCTCTTGACCTCGTCTTATGACAGTGGTTCAAGAGACTTAGCTAATCTAGATGATACTAATGCAGGGGTTGTGCAAACCTAAGGTGCTCTCCGATAGAGAGTGCTCTTGACTTGTGTTTCTGCAAGTTCAAGAGTCTTACTTATGGATGATTTGAATTAAACAAACACAATAATTAATATGAAAGGTGGTTGATTAAAACTCTCCGATAGAGAGCACTCTTGATCCACCTTATGGTGAGATTCAAGAGATTTTGGTTCTTCTTATGATTTAACAATTTATAACACGATACCAACAAGCAATGATGAATCTAGCAATTAGTAAGAATGAAACTAAGTCTAATCAAAGAACTAAACTAATTGCTTAAGGAAAACTATACTAAGTAAATCATGAAAATGAACACAAGACACACTTCCCCAAAATAGGAGAAGTAGAAAAGGAAGGAGACTTCCTCCCATTGAGCTCTTTTTATTAATCTTTTACAATGATGATGTGTTCTTTGCTTCTTGGAAGAACGGGGAAAGAAGGGGATGCAAGAAGAGGGATAGCAGTCTTTTTGTTCTTTTTGCACTCCTTGTTCGTTTGTGGCCTTTACGCTCTCCTTCACCTGTCTGCGATCTAAGAGCTCTAGACACACATTTGTTATGATATTAGTTGATAAAAAATAACTTGAAATTTAATCTATAAACTAGCTAAAAGCATTTACCCAAACTCACCAAGAAGGAAGAAAAGAGGCAAGAAAAAGGCAAGGCAAGAGGGGTGAAAGAGGGGTGGAAAGAGAGCAAAAGGCAAGTCAAAAGAAGGCTGGAAACTAAGTGAGAAAGAGGGCTGCAAATCAGAGAAAGAGGGCTGCAAAATGAGGGTGAAAAATGATGAAAGTACAGCCCAAAAGATGGTTGAAGAAAATGATGGAAAAATGGTTGCAAAAAGTGAAAACAAAGAGGCAAAAGAGGGCTGTCCAAAAGGGTAAAAATGAGGAAAAGTGGACAGTGAACAAAAGGAAGGAAAGGCTGCAAATAAAATGCCTAAAAGACTGAAAATACAGCCCAAAAGATGGCCCAAAAAGAGGATGGAAAGGGGCTGCAAAAAGTGGAACAAGGAGACAAAAGAGGGCTGTCCAAAAGGGCAAAAAGTGGGGAAAAGTGGACAGCGAACAAAAGGAAGGAAATGCTGCAAATAAAAGGCCTAAAAGGTTGAAAATACAGCCCAAAATATGGCCCAAAAAGAGGATGGAAAGGGGCTGCAAAAAATGGAACAAGGAGGCAAAAGAGGGCTGTCCAAAAGGGCAAAAAGTGGGGAAAAGTGGATAGCGAACAAAAGGAAGGAAAGGCTGCAAATAAAAGGCCTAAAAGGCTGAAAATATAGCACAGGGCAGCCAACCGGGGCAAAGGCTAAGTAAATGAATGTTCACTTTAGCCCAAACGTGCCCTAATCCCAAGAAAATAAAGATTTTTTTAATTTGAATGATGAATAAAAGCAAGGAGAGAATGGTCAAACCTGTGGATCTTTTTAAAGCATTTGGATCTCATGAAGCATGCAATTACCGGAAAAGCGTACTAGACTCCAAGAGAAGAAGATGCAGCTGAGCTCGAACTTCTGTTTGGTTGGATAGAAGGATCTGCAAAATAACACTCATAGACTTGCCATACAAAGATTAGATCATGTATTGTTCACAACTTGAAATAAAGAAGAGCATGAACTACAACTGAATAAAACAATGCTCTTTTTTAAATTCTAGAAGTAAATCAATAAACAGCTAACTTGCAAACTGCAAATACATGTTCTTATGTGCTTACAGAAGCCTTCTAAAGCATAACATCATAATCTCAAATAAACAAGAAAGAAAAACATTAAAACAACATCACCTCATCCATCAAGTGCAATCATCCGAAGAATCACACCACATGAGCCTCCAAAGCCTTAATTTTATTCCAATGGTTGCATAGAAGCAACAAGCAATTACAAAAGTTTTACCAGAGTTTCTCTACACAAAAATCTATCTTCAATAGAGCTGAAAGAGCCTCTATTTAACAAATGAGAGAGTGCTAAAACCCTAAAACCAAAAAACCAACCCTGCTGCATGGGAAAGCTGCCTGCAAGGTCTGGAAACCTGCTTTGTTAGGTCTGGGAAGCCTATTGATGGTGTAAGCTTCAGTTTTCACTTCGATCAAATCACCGGACCAATGAGAGCTCTCCATCTCATCTTTCGCTGGAGATGACGTGTCTGATAACTGATAATAAATTAATTGCTCTCTTAATGATGACTGAAGCTGAGTTATGATAACTCCAATCATCATAAGTGTTCCATGAGATGTCATTTAGCATTTTATTTTACTGAATTTGGATTAATTTGGAGAGTTTTAGTTTTCTCCAAAATAATCATTTTTTAACTCAAAACTGACTTTTTTGAGTAAAAAGGCATTATTTGTCCGATTGCTGATCTGAAAGCTGGTTCTGACTGGCTAGCTGATCAAGAATGATTTTTGGCTTAAGGTTAAAGCCATCAATCACTGAATTCGGAGTCTGGATCATGAACGGGTTTTTTCCATTTAATTTATGGAAAAATTAACCCAAAAAACTTAAGAAAAGTAATTAAAATTAAAAAATAAATTTTCACTGTTCGAAAAAGATTTTTTTCGGAATTTTTTTATGTGTCCAGATGACTTAGGACATGACCATGATCTATCTAAATAATGTCTAGTAGGCTTATAACACTTAGTTGGGCTCTAATAACCCCCCAAGGCCTAGAATTCAACATCTGGCATTCCAGCTTTGGAGGAAGCGAGAGAAAACCTCGTCAATTATACTCGGCTGAAGGCAAAGCATAATTGTCAGGGGCAAAAAACTCCCTGGAATACCCTATTTGAGATTCTACGTCTTAGGAGATCGAACCACTCAAAAATATCCTACTAGCACATTTTATTACAAACCTCGCGGGGCCATGGTCAAAATTATTCAAATTAAAAAGTGGCTAGCCAATATTGCCTAGATATGCAGACGGATCAATTGATACACTGGAATCAGACTTTGAACAAGTCTGTCAACCGACGGCTCCTCAGGTAACCCAACTATGGTACAAAAAGTTGGATAACAAACACCTAGGGTGTTGATTCTCTCTTAGATTGCACCTAGGGTGTTGATTCTCTCTTACATTGTGAGGGCCCACCATTGAGCCATTCATGATTGTAGAACTTGGGATTCAATGAGTGGGCCAAGTAATGCAATGTTTGCAATTCTTATCCCACCTAGAGATAAGAATATCATGTATGGTGTACCATAAGTTCTCTGTCAATGTCTCATACTCGGGACACCCATTCTCCATAACAATGGTATTCATGGACTCATTCATGGAACCCCAACCATCATAAACATCTTGCTAGGATGGGCTGGTCCATGTCTACAGACCACAACAAAGAAATGATTGGCTCCTTGATCTTAATGGAAAGATCTACTCTCTCCCGCAAGCCATCATCTAACATTGTGCCCTTTACCTTTTGTGAAGCATTTTGATCTGTCTTTATCTAGAAAGACCAAAAATATGAAATAACCATGGACCCAAGAGCGGTTTTGACCTTCATCAATCTCTTAAGCATGATGAATGAGGAAGTAAACTAAGTATTTGCAATCTTCAGTGATGAAAGATGTGGTACTCTTTGTAGACTATGAGGGCATTGGTGTGATTTTGTACAAAATTATGGCTATGGCATGCATGATTAATAAGGTTGTCATTCAATGTCACATCTAAGGCAATAGATTTGAGTGATAAATTCAAAGAATGAACAATGCAAGGTGTCCAGAATACCTGTAAGAGCAATAAAAGAAAGTATAAATGAGTCTACAACTCAAATATATAAAATGACATTATTCCTAGATGGATCTTGTGCTAAATTCAAAGAATGAACAATGCAAGGTGTCCAAAATACCTGTGGATATTTAGATTCCACAATCATGCCAGCAACCTTGCAAACACGTGCATTATCTGTGATGATTTGTACACAAGAATCAACACCAACATCTTCAATGACTTTGATGAACAACTCACCCATATATTGTGCATCCTTGTATTTTCCAACAACATCCATCGCTTTCAAGAACACCGATCCATTAGAGAAGACACCATGAAATTGATGAGTGGATGGTGTGTTGCATCTGTCCATCCATCATAAACAATACTAACACCAAATGAGGGCCATGTTGATTTAATTGGCTCTAAGATTTTGTACACCTCCTTCCTTGCCTTAACTAACAATGTGGTTCTAAGCTTCTTTGAACAATGAGGCACATAACTAGTTGGAGCTCGATAAAGTAGACTTTGACACATCTCAATAAACAATGGTGACTGTGCAACATTGAATGAAATGAAGTTGAGATAGAAAAAAAAAGGAATGGTAAGGTCTATCTCATGCCTCTTGTTGAAAAATCCTATCCATTGGACCACTTGGAGTTGGCCTCTTTTTTGTTGGTTGAATATCAACCTCACTCCCATATCTACTAGGTGGAGGCCTAGTGTTAGAGGACTTCCTCAAGAATGGAAGAGGATCCTCATTCTTTTGTTTCTTACTTGTTGTTGCCACCTTCTCCAAGCAAACATGATCCTCTATTTCCATCTCCCTTCGTTGGGTAACACTCACTGCTTTACATGCAACAAGCCCACAAGAAAGGCCTAACAAATGGCCCTTAACCTGGTAATAGGTGCTCTTGAACTCATTCTTGTAGAAATTACAAGTCCAAACCACATTACCTCCCCCACCAAGCTTTTCCCCAGGGCCTGATTTCCTTGTCACATGCTTCCACAAAGGGTATTTCTTCTCTTGGGCATGTTGTCTTGCTAATACAGGGTTATATGGAGCTTGAGCTCTGCTAGCAGTAGATGGAGCACTAGCAGGAGTAAATAAACTTATGCTTGGAGGAGGAGGAGGGGAGACACAAGCTGGGGTATTTCTCCCTTTCCTTTTCCCTTTACCATCTTCCCTAGCCGATTGAGACATTCTTCTTGTTGCTTGATGGTAAACCTGCAATGCTCCCAATGAAATCCTCCCTCAAACCACTTGCAAACCCTTGGAAATCCCTTCAAATGCTTTTCACCTACAAAAAAAACCACTCTCAACCCTTGCTCTTCACTTGCAAATGAAAAAGAAAGAGGGCACAAGCGACTTTTAACTGTCCGTAGCTGGCTTTTCCATGGAATCTATGTAATGTTTTCAGGACACATCATGTACAGGTCGGGACATGGACCAAACCATGTTGGACACGTGTTTTGACCGTGTCCTGAAAATGGACATGGTCAAAACATGTGTCCGACACGTGTCTTCCATGTTTTCGTGTCCGACGCAATCATGAGACACTTCGCATGTTTTGGACGTGTCTGGTTTATTAGCTTCCTTGTTTATTTAATAATATCTATAAATTTTAAATACAAAAAATTGAGATTTAAACTTTAATCTCTCTAAATACCTAATTAATTTATTAAAGTTAAGATGAATCTATCATTTTATATTATTATTATACAAAATACTAAAAATATGTGTGAACATGCAAATTTGAAATTGGATATGCTATAGGCAAATTTTCAAGGTTTTACTCTTAAGAAATTTCATAAGATTTGAGAATTTCATGAATTATGTATAATCTACATTGTTCTTTTCTTATTTAGTTTTGAAGTTTGTCTTTCTGACAAGTTTTAATGTGGAACTCGTCATGGTTCCACCAGGTGACATGATCTGTCATGGGTCATCTTGGATCTGTCTTCTTCACACAATCTGTTCAGGAAAAAGGTCCTAAGATGACCTTATATTTACGAGTAAAGTATCTGAGAACTAGAAGTTTTAGATCCAGAATTAATAAAGGATATAGAAGGCTCTGGTAACAGATCCAGAATTAATAAAGGATATAGAAGGCTCTGGTAACATGCTATTAGGCATGTTTGTGGTTTGTTGTTACATTCAATATGGAGCAAGGGTGTGGAGAAAACAATAAAGATAAAAATACACGAAAGATGGTATACTAGAAGTTTCTGCTTGCGGATACTGCGATGATCAGACTTACATAGGATATTTGATTAGGCAGCTCTTTGATTCAAATTATTGAAACTAGCTTAGCTGATAATTATGCCAACCCATGAAAAAATCTATTGTAATTTATTACAATTTGGTTTACATGATTAATGGACAATTTTTTCGTGAAAGGCTCCTTTTCGGTTGACTTAAAAGTTATAATCTGTCAATAAATGATCCTTGCCTCTCCCTTAGCCTTTACTTTAAACGCTTGACATGTGCATGCAGGAAGAATTGGAGAACCTGGATAACACAGACAGAGCCTCAACAGTTTGCAAAGAGTATGCCATTTACTGAAGTTCTGTATTACTGCATTTTAGATGAGCTAAATAGAAGATAGAGATTAGTCATCCACAACCAATTAAAGAATGACAAGATATATCTATTTCTTTTGCAGGGTATTAGTGACCATTGACAACAAACCAGATGCATTTCTTCCCATGTAAGACTATTTGTTGGAAAGTTTATGCCTTGCTGCATTCTTTGAAGGACGATTATCCTGTTTTACTTATGCTAAAAAAAATACCTTTTCATTTGCAGCACTAATGGTCCAGAGAATGCTGCATGGAAACAATGGTTTGAAAAAACTACAGAACCTCGAGGCTGTGGATGCTGTCTATGAACCACTTGCTAAGTCGAGGCCTATGATGTACTAGAGCCCCTCGATTTCAAGGATAGCTGTCTCGATTGAGCAAGTGGTTGTCTTTAGCCCTTCATTTCTCCAGTCAATTGTTAATAGTGTTGACTTGTAAGTTATGATAGGTTCAGAGCAATGGTGGATACTGCCTCTGTATCTCTCAAAATGGGTTTTCATTCTTCTTTGTTTCCATGCCAGAAAATGAGTCTTTATCATCTCTGAATGCTTAATGTGTCTGTACCAGCTTTATTAATCCCTTCCTCAGCTGACCCTGATTATGGGAAAAGGGAAGAAGGTTTTGGATTGTCTGTGTCATTGGCACTGAAGTGCTACATTTTGCTCATTTTGATGCCCTAAAAGTAGTTTTTGGTATAGGCATATTTCTTGATTTGGATTTTGTCGTAATAATGTTTGGAAGTTTCCTCATAACATGTTGGTTGTTATGATCTTGTTTTTTCTTTCATGTATTAACTGTTTCAGGTTTCATTCGCGGAACAGATCGAGACTGCACCCATGGTTCTAGATAAAATGAGTAGGCTATATTAAGCATTTGAGGAGCAGGATTATATAAATGTTTTCATCTCAAGTCGAAACGTTTTGATGCTTTGATTGATAGATCTATGCTATTAACCATTGCTACTTATTGAAGAGTTGTAACGAAAGTTAAGCTTCCTCGATAACTTTTGGTTCAAAAACTTCCATAATGGGCCTAGCTGTTTAATCTTGTTTGAAGTTTCATCATTATTTCGTGTTATTCCATATCTAAAAGATGTGTTTATATTAAATGTTTCATATATTTTGCAACACTGTCCGAATTTGTTTAAGAAACAGTAGATCCTAATCTTCAACTCAATGTTGTTGATACATTATTTTAACCAAAGCTGAATCTTCCTCCGTAACTTTTGGTTTAAAAACTTCCATAATTGGCCTAGCAGTTGAATCTAGTTTCATCATCATTTCGTGTTGTTCATTGCCTAAAAGATGTGGTTATATGTTTTACAACGCTGTGCGAATTCGTTTAAGAAACATTAGGTCCTAATCTCCAAATCAATATTGTTGATACATTTGTGATTTGACAGTATAAGACACGTTCTGCAAATCTACTAGATGCCCATGACTCAGGTTTCTCTCAGAGGAGTCATTATTACTGTATCATTTTCCGCGTGCAGCTTCCCATAAAAGTCTCTTGCCAAATTGGGATTTTCGAAACAACTCCCAATGGATGAGAGGCATTGAGTTCACGTTGTTTGAATTCAAAATTGAGTATGGGCTTTGTTTGAAATCAAAGGTTCTAGAAGCAATGAAATCGTTGGAAAACTCAACCTTAATTCGACGCCCAGTTGGATCACAGCCCAACGACGGTAATTCCTAGACATTAATAATGGAAATTTGTATATGTAAATCAGCAGAGTATAGCTAATCAGCCACGGTAACGAGTGTTCTAAGCAGCCTCAAATTGGCAGCGCAAGACCATTCTTTGTGGCGCATCGTCCTCCTCACTGTTGGATCGGCCTTGCCAATCCAACGGCCATTGGAGCAGTACGGTGGGGTTACATGCCCGAGTAGTCCGCAATCCACCCTCGATCGAACGGCCCAAATAAATAGCGTAGGAAAGTGGCCTGAGGTGACGTCATTTTTACTCTGGTCAGCAATTCCATCTCGACAGTTTTTTCAGCAAAGAAAAACTAGTGTTCTTTGGCGTTTTAGGACGCTGAATTGTTTGTAACATCCCAAAAAAAAATTGTAAAAAAATGGTTATAGATTCTAACTAAAATTAAAAAAAATTTAAGGGACTTTTTGACCTCTGTTTTTGCGGGTTTTTATCAGTTTTTTACTGTGAATCTTCATAGAAATTTCAAAACATTCAAAAACATTGTTAGATCTTACAGAGTGTGGATGTTAGGGCGTTCTCCTCTCATTTGATTTCTGAGCTTAAAATTGCCCAACAAACAACAGAAATTACAAATTTTGTAGATTAAATCAACCTGAAAGTCAAAAAAATCAGCTAGTTAAACAGCTCCCTAAAATTTTGTCCAAAAATTAAAAAAAAATTACTTAATTTATTAAAAAAATTCTTATTTTTCCTCTTCCAACGGTCTTCAATACTCTTGGTTATTCTTGGTTATTGCCCGTGTAGATGGATGGTTGTTCAAAGGTTATCTATCATTTCTCCAAGTGCCCAAATTGATTGACGTAGGGGAATCAAATAAAAACTGAAAAAGGGATGTGTAAGGAGGCCTTGTATTATTATGTTCTGTGGGGGCGCTATGTCAAGAAAGGAGAGAACGGCATAATGAAAGAGGAAGAGGAGCCGTCTCTAGAGCACGGTTGGAATTTCAGATGGTGGATACCCGTCAAAATGGCTGGTTATAATTGAAGCTTGAAACGTTTTTTATATTCTAAATTAAATTTGGATGGTTTCAGTGAAATGTTAGTTGTATTTGATGGGTAAATTAACCCATAACAAACAATTCACCCTTCAAATTCTATCACTGCTGGAGAGAGTGATAGAGACTGAAGTTGAGAGCTGTCTCACATAAATGAGAATAAGAAAGAAGGTGAAAGAAGAAATGATGAAGTAGAGAAGAATAGGTGGAAGAAGATAAAACAGAGAGAATGAGAAAGAAAGTAGAGAAGAAGAGGAACATAAAAGATGAAGAGAAAGAACTCAGTTGCTGATGAAGAGAGAGCTGAGTTCCTCAGCGGAAGACACGGGTAAAATTTTATTGGCTTAGTTGAGGAAAAGATCCTCATGCTTAGTAGATAGAAAGGGGTCTTAAAACACAATCAGATTTACATATTTTGAATGCCCATTGAAGCTTAGGAGGAGGAGATTGTCTAGATTTCAGAATAAGTTTATTTGCAATTGAAGCCCATGGAGTCACTATAAATGTAGTTTTTTAAAACTTTATGAAGTTTAATGAAAATCATTCAATAAGTACCTTGCACCTTAACATTTAATGCTGTTGCCAGATTTTGAATTGTAAGATCTAATGGTTCATATCTCTGTTGTAGCAACATTAAATGCTGAGTTGTGGGGTATTTATTGAAAGTAAGTTTAGTTGAGTTGATTTTAATGTAGGATTTTCTCCTCCATTCGTGTTAAATTTTTCTGTGAAGGTTTGATTTGCTGCATTTCAAGCTATTGTCTCTATAAATTTTAGAATTTGTTGTGATCTCTTGTATGCATTTGTGAGTTGTATTGGAATTCGGCAAATGCATCTATTTTGTTGATGAGTTATAGCTTCACAATTGAGGTTCTGGGTAGAGTTGCAGGTAAAGGAGGAAGAACAACTCCAATTATGGTCAAGTAGATGTTGTTAAGAAGATTTGAAGTTGTGGATAGTTGAAGGAAAAGAAACTCCACCTTGTTGGTTGGAAGAATTGAAGGTACATTGGGTATTAGAAGATTGCTCTAACATTGAAATCCGGTAGGGCCGTGAGTTGGAAAATAAGCTGCACAATGAGAATCACAAAAATGAGTTACAGGAAAAGAGTGGAAATTGAGATTATAACCATATAACGTACTTATGAGGAAGAGGCCTTAAATGAAGCTTTTGTGGAGTTGACGAAGATTATGGTTCGGTGGGAAGCAACAGAAACAACACAAAGGTTTTCCCTAAAGAAATCTAAGAAGATGCCAACAAAACCCTTGACTAAGAGAAATGTTTAAATATTTTAAGGAAGGGAAGGATACATGTCATTGAAGTTGAGACTCTAGCTTTGATGGAATAGATGTTAAGAATGGATATCTTAGAGCATTTAGAGAATTCAAATTTTCAAGTTGACATGGATGATAGTGAAAATGAAGACCTCCGAGATGAGAATTATGGTGATGAAGAAGGCCAAACAAGTTATACAATTTGACGAGAACCCTTCACTGGTAGCCCCATTTTTCATTTCGAGCCATTTTTTTGAGATTTTCAAACTTCTTGGTCATAAAAAAACTATAATGTTTAGTTATAGGCACATTTTTCAGATTTTACCAAAAAGTATACTTTTAGTACCTAGTTACAATGCAAAAACATATACATTTTTGAATTTTTTTAACATTTAAAAGTTAATAAGAATGAAAAATAGATATATTTTGGAAGTTTTTTCTTTAAACATTTCTCTTAAATAACTCATTTTTTGTGCAATTTGAAATAAAAAAAAAAGAGAAAATGAAGACATTTCAAACCATTTTTAATCTATTTTCAGTTATTATTTTCCTTAAAGTGATGATTCACATAAACTCAACAAAAAGTATACCACATAGTTGTATATAACATATGAAAAAACATAATAGTTATTCTCAAAATAAAATCTTAAAAGTCAAAACAATACATAAATATCTAATCAAAAACTTGTCAAGTTTGGCATTTTTCTCAACGACCTGAAACTAATCAAGAATATCATGCAGAGTAAAATCCAAGTTTGACATTCTCCTCATGATACTAATCAAGAATATCATCCAAACTGGCATTTTCAACAACTTGGCTCTCTTCGTGGACTTCATTGTTTTCTTCCATTGGTTCTTCTACTCGAAATGCCCAAAGAGATCATTTCCAAACATCGCTTTTAATGGTGGTTGAGGCTCTTGCAAGATTTATGCTTTCAGTATCACTCATAAATGGATTAGTGCTTGAGCTAGGAATATTAAGTTTATGCCTATAACATAATTAAATAATAATATAATTAACTTATAGAAAATAAATTTCATTTCTATTTCAAATGCTTAATAACACACTACAATTATCTTACCAATACAGTAGCTTCCTTGAATTTGCTTTATCCTTGAAGGTTGTTAGCATTGTTCCTCTTTGTACATTTGAATGGAAAACAAGAAATCTCCACAGAAGTGATGTTGTGACATAGATAAATCCAGAAACCACTTTATTGAATAATTGGTAAGTATAAGGCTCACAATCATAAGTAATGTTTTTGATATTATAAACATGAGGGATGTTTGCAATTATTAGGGATTACTCGTTAGGAACAAGATTTGCAATGTTTGCACAATCACCAACAACCACTTTATATTGCACAATGTCCAACCCATTCCAAACGTGATTATCAAGGGTATCATCAAGTTCAACGTTTGCAAGGCGTTTTCTTCTTTGTCGTTCTATTTTGGCTCTTTGAATATGAATTTTAAAAGAGTCTAGCACTGACCTCTTCTTTGGCATCTTTGAGAATAACTGTATATGTATAAGTAAAAAAAATATAATTGAATTGGCTTGCAAATAAATTAAATAGAATATATCATAAATCAACATACATTTTTGTATGCAACAAAAACATTTCTCAAGTTCTTTATGGAGCTTGAGTCTGGATAGTTGCACCTCACATCATCCCAACTCTTCTCCCACAACATTATAACCATATCCACTTGTATTTTCATGTAAACCTTATGACTACACGATGTAAAAATAAATTATGTTTACAATCATATCTAATGATATAACATAATGCTTAATTAGTAAAACACACTAAACTCAAAAAATAAACTTCGAAACATAAACCAATCCACAAACTTACTTTTCAAATTTATTACACATTTCCTCCATGATAATTCACCCGACTTTACACATGACAAAATTGTAGATATAAGTGTTTCATCCTTCACACATTGCAATACTCTCCAAGGTGTTATAGTTATATCTTCTGGCAAAATCTTGACGTCACGGCCTTTTTAACCGCTACTCCATGCAGTTGCTTTAATTTTCTTTACCTTTTGATTTTTTATGCCAATATTATCCCACATGTTAAATATCTCTTCAATCAAATCCCATATTGGCTCCTATCTAAATGCCAATTGAAAATAGTTTTCTACGACTCTGAATACATCACTTCATTTCAAACCTTTCTATTTCACATTGTCTTCTTTAATCGGGAACCTATTTCCATACAACATTGTTTCCGGAAATCTGTATAAACTTTTGATCTATCCCCACCACTTGTTTGTTCAAATTCATTGTTGATAAATCTGACCCTTTGAATGAATGTCATGGACATCCTATAGTCACTATCTGTGTTATGATCCCATGCCAATAACACATATTTCATTAAATTTGTAAATATGTAGTGGATCTAGGTCTTTAGAACTTTAACTGGATTGAGTTTTTTCAAAATGAGTAAAGCTTTAAACTTGGTTTCATTACATTATTTATGTTAATATTAGTATAGTTTGTATTAAAAGCTAAGTTGGTTAAAGTTATTTAATGACATTAATATTGTGTATGTTATTATGATTAACCAATTTAATATAATTTGATATAGTAACTAGTATGTTTGTGTTGAGTTACTCTTCAAGTAAAAGGTTGGCACAATTTTAGAATGACCGAGGGAAAAACTATTTAATAACATAATACCAATATGTTTGTAACTATGACAATTTAAATTCAATATATAGTTAGTAAATATTGCATGTGTTGAGTACCATGTTTGATTGATGATGATGATGGTGCAATGATGATTATGATGATGATGGTTGTTAACGTCCAATAAGACCAAGTTTGGTATGTCCGACTTTAAGAGAAATTATTTGGTTTGCTTTAAGGTTGTATTCATATGCTGAAAATGCTTGAAGAGAAGAGTTATGAGCTCACCATAATTATGGATTGTAAGAAGGTTAGGAAGGCCTATATTGCAACAAAGATTATGAAACTGAAATCTAATATGGGTGTACGCAGGACACTCCAAGAGAAAGTAATTTTCATTTGCAATGGTCATAGTCCCACAGAGATGGAAAATTCTTTATGCCCCATTCATTTTAGGAATTGTTCAACGCCCTATTTCACTATGGAGCTCATGAGAGTGTGTTCTTAATATCTTGGCTATATTAATTTTTTACTTTGAACTAGTCAATAAACAAAGGTAATTTTGATATTCTAGATCAAGTTTAATGACCTACTTATAATATCTTAATATTTTTAACATCTATATCCTTATCACACCACTTTTTTCTTTAAACTTTGAAGTAACAATATTTTTGAGATGGAAAATTCTTTATGCCCACTTCATTTTAGGAATTGTTCAAAGCCCTATTTCACTATGGAGCTCATGAGAGTGCATGCTTAATATCTTGGCTATATTAATTTTTTACTTTGAACTAGTGAATAAACAAAGGTAATTTTGATATTCTAGATTCTTTAAACTTTGAAGTAACAATATTTTTGAGATGGAAAATTCTTTATGCCCACTTCATTTTAGGAATTGTTCAAAGCCCTATTTCACTATGGAGCTCATGAGAGTGCATGCTTAATATCTTGGCTATATTAATTTTTTACTTTGAACTAGTGAATAAACAAAGGTAATTTTGATATTCTAGATCAAGTTTAATGACCTACTTATAATATCTTAATTTTTTTAACTTCTATATCCTTATCGCACCAAGTTTTTCTTTAAACTTTGAAGTAACAAAATTTTTGAGATTATTAATATTTTGCAGTATGACATTTTTATCGATCTCCCAATGGTTTTGACTAGATATTTAAGTGCATTTACGGAATCTATGATATCACATGTTATTTATCATGTACTTCTACATCAGAAACCTAGTCATAGCCATGCTCTCGATGGGGAAGGACCCACTTCAATTAGGAGAATAAGGTAGGGAGTATTGATTTTAATTTTGAGGTTATAAGTTACAAAATGCTACTAGATTTGCTCAATCATTCTCGAAGATTTTGTAGAGATGCTACAACCTCAAAACTTCATAACCATATTATATTACAAAGTTGGCAACATTTTATAATCGACCAGATAAAATATTATATATTCAGTGTATGTTTAAGTTTATTATTTTAACGTTCAAAGTCAATTATAAATTACAATAGTAACATAATCTATTTTCATTATTTTATTTTCATTTTTCTATTAAAATTTTAGTAGGATTACGTCATGAATATAGAATGTGAAAGAAATTTGTTACATATAAAGTTATTTAATGGCATTAATAATCGATGTTAATTACTATTGTTAACTTGGATTTTAGTTATAATTTGATATTATATTAATTATTGTGTCTAAATTGAGTTTCCATTGTAAGTCTAGGAGATTGACATCATTAAATTATAGTGATATATAATGTTGTGGAATTATGGCATAATATAGGTATTGTATTTGTTATTACAACAATTTTAGTTATTGTAATAGTAGTTAATTTTGTCTCTGTTTAGTATGATGTTTTATTTTAAGAATTTGACACCACTTTATAGTCCACAAAAAGAAATTATGAACTTAAATTATGATGAATAATTTTGTTTAGAGAGTTCTTACTATTTTTTATCATCTTGGAGGTTTAAATATGTGATTTTTGTCTTTTAGAGTAAATGCAAAATCAGTTTTGGTCAATTTTGTATATAGTTTTGGAGGAGGTGGATTAATCATGAACTTAAGAAGAATGTATTTTTTCGTTCAATTATGAATAGAAATATGATTTTTTCCCGAGCAAAAAAAGTTATTTAATGATATTGATGCTACTAATATATCAAGTGTTTATTAATAAATAAAAAATTTAACAATCAAAATCAATAATGAATTATACTAGCAAAAATGTAGTATAGTTTGTTGCTAGTATAATTCATAGTAGTTAGTGTGATGAATTATACTAGAAGGAAAAATTGACTAAAGTAGTTATAGCGAGTCTTTAGTATTTACTTGTGTAGTCATGTAGTGTTTGACCATGTTAAATTGAAAAGAGTATATTAGTATTCCTCTATAACTTGGATTCCTTACAATTTTTATATTAATGATTACGATTTATATTTCTATATTAAAACAAAGTTCATTGAGACTTGGCTCATGAATAATAAATTGTGTGAAAAAATCTTACATATAAAGTTATTTACCGACATATTAATATTATGTTTGTTACTATTATTAACCATTTTAATAATGACACAAGTGTTACCTATTTACCTGTGTTGAGTATAAGTTATTATACTAGTACAATGTTGACATCACTTTAAAGTCTACAAGAGAACATTTTATAAGTCTAGTTGTGTTGTTCAATGATCAAAATCAAATTATGATGAATTAGAATGCAATATTAATATTATGTTTGTTACTATTATTAACCATTTTAATAATGACACAAGTGTTACCTATTTACTTGTGTTGAGTATAAGTTATTATACTAGTACAATGTTGACATCACTTTAAAGTCTACAAGAGCATTTTATAAGTCTAATTGTGTCGTTTAATGATCAAAATCAAATTATGATGAATTAGAATGCAATATTAATATTATGTTTGTTACTATTATTAACCATTTTAATAATGACACAAGTGTTACCTATTTACCTGTGTTGTGTATAAGTTATTTTACTAGTACAATGTTGACATCACTTTAAAGTCTACAAGAGGACATTTTATAAGTCTAGTTGTGTCATTTAATGATCAAAATCAATTTATGATGAATTAGAATGCAATATAGTACGATTCGATTTATATCAAATATAATAAGGAATATTAGGAAAAACCCAATTCAAGCTGTATTGCAAGTGTCTTGTATTTATTCATGGACCAAGTATAAAAGATGTTTTTAAATGCATTATTGAATTTGATTATGAACATTTGATATAGTGAGAAGTTATGTTGATCTAAACAAAACATTGAAAAGTTAAATATTGATTGGTGTTATGTATTACACATAAAATATCGTGACATAAATTAACATTAAAGTTAAACCCAAAATTTGTATATATATATATCTAATAAATAATACAAAATTCCTCAAAAAATAACATGAAGAGAATATTTGATATACAACAAACATTTAAAAGTGTTTCTTCATGTATATTAATAGCTCCTTCAAATAACAAAATCACACTCATGGATCATCTCCTTCTAATCTCACTGTTTTCGCTCAAGTAGATCAAGTACAGCTTCTACACCAAATTTATTTATCTTGGTCTTATTGCATTGTTCTTTCCTTGGCATCCATGCCCAAACTATGGTATTAATTGGAATAGATCCAAGTTCTGTGTCTTATAGGAGTTCCATGCCCTTATGCTTGTGCTAGAAAGAAATATAACATGTGTTAGATTTTCTACATGGTGCAATGTATTTGATGGAAATGTAGTTTTACCGGTAGGAAAACTAACATGCATTAGCTTTCATTCACCATGAAATGTTGTTAGAAATTTCTTTGTTCTTGTGTTAGAAGGAAAGCTAACATGCATTAGCTTTCCTTCACTGCACAATGTTGTGGTAAGAAATTCCTTTGTGCTTGTGCGAAAAGGAAAACTAACATGTGTTAGAATTCCTTCATGGTGCAATGTATTTGATGGCAATGTGGTTGTATCGGTAGGAAAGCTAACATGCGCTAGCTTTCATTCACCTTGCAATGTTGTTGTTACAAATTCCCCCGTGTTTGTGCTAGAAGGAACACAGAAAGCTAACAGGCATTAGCTTTTTTTCACTGTGCAATGTTGTAAGAAATGCCTTTATGCTTGTGTTAAAGAAAGCTAACATGTTTTAGAATTCCTTCATGGAACAATGTATTTTATGGCAATGTAGTTGTACCAATGGAAAACGTAACACACGTTAGCTTTCAGTCACCATGGAATGGTTTTAGAAATGCCCTTGTGCTTGTTAGAAGGAAAGCTAACATGTGTTAGTTTTCCTTCATTATGAAATATTGTTGTAAGAAATGCCCTTGTGCTTGTGCTAGAATGAAAGCTAACATGTGTTCGATTTCTTTCATGGTGTAATGTATTTGATGTCAATGTGGTTGTACCAGTAGGAAAGCTAACACACGTTAGCTTTCATTCGCCATACAATGTTGTTGTTAG
The DNA here is from genome assembly GCA_001517045.1 of Pseudotsuga menziesii. Classification (NCBI taxonomy): domain Eukaryota; kingdom Viridiplantae; phylum Streptophyta; class Pinopsida; order Pinales; family Pinaceae; genus Pseudotsuga; species Pseudotsuga menziesii. The sequence goes on from LPNX010252753.1 coordinate 272,938, forward strand.
AAATTCTCTTGTGCTTGTGCTAAAAGGAAAGTTAACATGTGTTATCTTTCCTTCACTATGCAATGTTGTTGTAACAAATGCCCTCAGTATGCTTGTGTTAGAAGGAAAGCCAACATGCGTTAGAATTCCTTCATGGTGCAATGCATTTGATGGCAATGTGGTTGTAACGGTAGGGAATCTAGCATATGTCAGCTTTCATTCACCATGCAATGTTGTTATTAGAAATGCCCTTGTGCTTGTGTTAGGTGTAAAATATTGAATTGTTAGAGAAAATATTGAAATGCCCTTGTGCTTCTAATAGAAGGAAATCTAACATGTGTCAGCTATCCTTCATTGTGCAATGTTGTTTTAAAAAATCCTCTTGTGCGTGTACTTGTGCTAGAAGGAAAGCTAACATGCGTTATAATTCCTTCATGGTGCAATGTATTTGATTTTAATGTGGTAGTACCTGTAGGAAAGTTAATTTCTTGTGTTAGCTTTCATTCACCATGCAATGTTGTTGTTAGAAATGCCCTTGTGCTTGTGTTAGAAGGAAAGTTAGCATGTGTTAGCTTTATTTCACTATGTAATGTTGTTGTAAGAAATTCCCTTATGCTTATGTTAGAAGAAAAGCTAACGCGCATTAGAATTTCTTCATGGTGCAATGTATTTGATGGCAATTTGGTTGTACTGGTAGGAAATGTTAACACACGTTAGCTTTCATTCACCTTGCAATGTTGTTGCTAGAAATGCCCTTGTGCTTGTGGTAGGAGTGAAATATTGAACTCTTTAGAGATAATAGAGCATTCATTGATATCAACTAGTGTACCATCGATATGAGCTTTCCTAAGCCCGTTTTCAACTAGAAACAAAATATGATGGCTTTGATAAAGGGAGTTTTTGTCTGCAAAGCATTTGGAATTTAGAAATCTACATACGTTTCCCAGAAGTTACTATAGCTTCTACACCAAGTTATAATGAGTATTGTAACTAATCCATAGCCTTGCTATAAGATATGTAGAGATTCTTCATTTAATAGAGAAGACATATTTTCCATTTTTCCATGTCGAATCCATCCATGAAGGATTAAAACCAATGGTGACTTGCATAATATTTTCTTATCTTTTCTTTTAGTTTGAATTCTAAGCTAGGATTGTATTAGGATCCCATTATACCTTGTTGTTTTTGTTGAAGAATATCTATGGATTTTTGTGCCAAATACATCGTTTGGATATATCAATTTTCAATATCCCTTGAGGAATTTCAAATTAACAGTGATCAATACTAGGACTAAAACATAAACAGAGCAGAGATCAAGCACAAGATGTGGTTTCATCGAATTATGTGGTGTCATTGAACAAAACCTTAACTTTTTAGATCCCCAAGTAAGGTAAGCTTTGATCCATGGCATTGGATGGGCAAGGGATGTTATAGTAGAATCCCCTACATCAGATACAACATAATCGATGGTTTGTCAATATGAGTCCTGTATTGCATTTTATGTGAGTTTTCACTCGCATGCAAGAGTCATTCAGGGACACATGTTGACTTGACCCAGGGGCCTAGATATAGAATTGAGAAGTAGAATCAAAGTTCGCAACTTCCAGGAGGCGTGTATAGGCTTCATGGATGTCATGAAGCATTCCATCTACTATTGGGGAAGAGTTTTTGAATTTGACCTCCTAATGCAAAATTTTTGCATTAGGTCTCATAGAACAAAACCCTAGCTTCTCAAATTGACAAGTAAAGCAAGCTTCAGGCCATGGAATTGGATGGGAAAGGGGTGTCCTAGCTGTATTTACCTAGCTTGAAATGCCCTTGTTCTTGTGCTAGAAGGAAAGATAAAATGTGTTAGATTTCCTTCACTATGCAATGTTGTTGTAAGAAATGTTGTTGTACTTGTGCTAGAAGGAAAACTAACATGCGTTAAAATTCCTTGATGGTGCAATGTATTTGATTACAATGTGGTTGTATTGGTAGGAAAGCTAACACGTGTTAACTTTCATTCACCATGCAATGTTGTTGTTAGAAATTCCCTTGTGCTTGTGCTAGAAGGTTCATTCACTGAGCAATGTTGTTGTAAGAAATTCCCTTATGCTTGTGCTAGAAGGAAAGCTAACATGTATTAGATTTTCTTCATGGTGTAATGTATTTGATGACAATGTAGTTGTACCAGTAGGAAAGCTAACACGCGTAAGCTTTCATTCACTACATAATGTTGCTGTTAGAAATGCCCTTGTGCTTGTGTTAGAAGGAAAGTTAACATGTGCTAGCTTTCCTTCACTTTGCAATGTTGTTGTAAGAAATTCCTTTGTGCTTATGATAGAAGGAAATCTAACATATGTTAGAATTCCTTCACGGTGCAATGTATTTGATGGCAATATGGTTGTACCAGTAAGAATGCTAACATGCACTAGATTTTATTCACCATGTAATGTTATTAGAAATGCCCTTGTGTTTGTGATAGAAGGAACACATAAAACTAACATGCATTATATTTCCTTAACTATGCAATGTTGTTGTAATAAATGCCTTTATGCTCGTGATAGAAGGAAAGCTAACTTGTGTTATATTTCCTTCATGGCACAATATATTTTATGGCAATGTAGATTTACCAATGTTAAAGCTAACAGACATTAGCTTTCATTCACCATGTAATGTTGTTTGAAATGCCTTTGTGCTTGTTAGAAGGAAATATAACATGCATTAACTTTCCTTCATTATGCAATGTTGTTGTAAGAAACCCTTGTGCTTTTGCTAGAAGAAAATCTAACATGTGTTAGATTATCTTCATGGTGCAATGTATTTGATGGCAATGTGGTTGTACTAGTAGGAAAGTTAACAAGCATTAGATTTCATTCACCATCCGTTGTTGTTTTTAGAAATGCCCTTGTGAATTTGCTAAAATGAAAGTTAACATGTATTAGATTTCCTTGACTATGTAATGTTGTTGTAAGAAATGCCCTTATGCTTGTGTGTGCTTGTGTTAGAAGGAAAGCTAGCATGGATTAGAATTCATTCATGGTGCAATGTATTTCATGCAAATGTGGTTGTACCGGTAGGAAAGCTAACACGTGTTAGCTTTCATTCACCATGCAATGTTGTTGTTAGAAATGCCATTGTGCTTGTGCTAGAAGTAAAATATTGAACTCTTCATTGATATCAACTACTGTAACATTGATTTGAGCTTTCCTAAGCTTTTTTTCAACTGGAAATCAAATATGAAGGCTTTGATAAAGGATATTTTTTGTTTGCAGAGCATTTTGAATTTACAAATCAACATACATTTCCCAGAAGCTACTACAACTTCTGCACCAAGTTCTAGTGACTATTGTAACTAAACAATAACCTTTCTATAAGGTAGCTGGAGATTCCTCCTTTAATAGAGAAGACATATTTAACCTTTTTCCATGTCCAATCCATCCACAAAGTATTACAACTAATGGGGACTTACATAATAATTTCTAATCTTTTTGTAAATTTATTAGGAAATTTCAATTTAAAATGGGCCTTCCAAAAATAATACAAATTCCATGTCATCATGTATTAGCCAATCAAAATGCTTTAAAATTAAAAAAGGGAGCACCTTTTAAAAAAATTTAATATAAATTTGGGGATAGGTATCATAAAAAAACTATTTTTTTTGTTCGTATTTTTGACATATCTCCTTGTGTTCTTACTCAAATTTCGATTGGGAGAGCTCGTTCGGTGCGAAATTAAATTCCGCATCCAACGAGTACCCACTTGGCATACTTTTGACGGACCCCACTACCCCAAAAACAAGAAATACCTGAAAAAACATGATGATGACATAATCAACACATTTTTTCAGATATTTCTTTTTTTTGGGGTAGCAAGGTCCATCAAAAGTATGACAAGTAGGTACTCGTTGGATGCAAAATTTGATTACGCATCCAACGATCTCTCCCGATCGAAATTTGAGTAAGAACACATGGAGATATGTCGAAAATACGAACAAAAAAATAGTTTTTTTTTCTTCCTCCAAAATTAATAAATATTATTTTATTATTTTAACTATTATTTCATTAATTTTCCTTAGGAGGCCCATTTTGAGTTGAAATTTCCTCTAATGTTTATTTGATTCATTTTACTCTAATGAGGATGAGGAAAATATTTTCTGTGATACACTAGGCCTTAGTTGGTTTTGTAAAATGCTACTTGCAATACTCTAGGAGATTATGCTAGGAAATGGCCTTTAGTCTTGGGTAGGAAATTGTATGTCACATGCCAAAGAAGTATTTAAACTATTGATTGAGAATATGTGATGAAAATCGGCAAATTTATTTTTATGTCGATGTTGATAGAACATATACAAATATTCAAAGGGAGGTCTAGAAGGAACAAATAACATGATACAACTATATTTGAGTTGTTTGTAAAGAGGAAGAAAACACTCGACAATTAAAATCAAAGGTAATAGATCCTTAGTAGTGTTCATTGTTATCCATGGAAATTGCTAGGGAAACAAGAAAAAGGGATAATTAACAAAAAATCATTTAGTGATGCAAGGGAAGGGATGGTTAGCATGACAATAATAGAACCTAGAATAGAAAAATTGCTAGTGATAAAGAAATTCAACATTAAATTGAATGTGAAATGTATTGAATGTAACATATAATGGAATTAGACCTTTTAAACAATAAGTTGATGAATGTGTTGAAAATGAACTACTTTGGTTATAAAGACAAGAATTTGCATATACAACCTTTCTTAGTTTCTCACCAAGACCTTTTCACTTTCACTAAATGAGCATATAAATACAAATGGACATCATGATTTCCATACTATTAAAATTATTATAGTTTTGGAGACGCAAATTTCACATATAGCATTGTTTATTTAACAAACCTATGCACTTTCCCTAAATGAGCACACAAACACACATGGACAGATCATGGGATCCATACTAACTACATTTACAAGGGCTCTCCTCTAGAGGTATAAGCCAATAATGTTCTAAAAAATCAATTGAAAAGTTAGTGAATCTCTTTCCATAGTTGAGAAAAACTTCACCAAAAAAGCAAAAAACTTCAAAGCCAAAGAAAAACTCTTACCTAGAAAAAACCAAAATAAATGGTGAGGAAAACATAGAGGAGGGGTTTTTTCCCCTACATCCAATCCTTAGTGTCCTTAATTCAAGCACCCTTTCTCCTTGTTTTTGTACACAATTAGGAGTATGTAGAATTAGCTCCCTCTCTATTTTTCTTGTATTATCATGTATTGGCAATAGAACTAGATGGAACATATTTTTTTGGTAAAATTTATTGCACTTGTGGCTGCTAGTACCACACATAAATACCATGCTTCACCTTTACTATGTAAATTTCTTAGGCTATTAACAATTTAGTAGAACAAGGAAAAAAACAAAGGAGCTTCTTTGCAATTTGTTTTTGGGTGTTTATAGAGGATTTGTCATATTAATAAAGCGGAAAGTGATTTTTATGGGCCCAAGATAGACATAACTATTTTGATGTTTTGAAAATGAAACTTTAGTGTGCACTAATTCCACTTCATTTTTCAACTTACCGTTTGATTTGATTTATTTTACTTTAATGAGGACAAGGGAAAGAGTTGTCAAGATACATTGGGACATAGTTCTATAAAATGCTACTTGCAATACTCCAAGGGAATTATGCTAGGAATTGGTCCTTTTGGTTTAGTCCTGGATAGGAGATTGTATTCCTTATGCCAAAGAAGTATTTAGACTATGCATTAAGATTATGTGATGAGATTCATCAAGCTACTTTTTATATTGATGTTGATACAACAAATAGAAATATTGAAAAGGAGGCGTAGAAGGAATATATAGTGTGACACAACTGTATTTTAGTTGTTGGTAAAGAGGAAGCAAGCATTGGACATAATTGAAAGAAAATGTGATAGATCCTTAATGGTGTTCATTATCAACCATTTTCAGTTGGTTATAAAACATGATATAACTTTGAAATGATGCCCCCTTTCCTACTATTATGAATGATGAGAATAGCTTGATGCCATTATGTGATTGAAATGGGTGATCCACCCTTGTGACTCCATGCCAAGAAAGCATCAAGGAGTGCATCCAACCTCTTCCTAACTAGAGTGAACAAAGAACTTGTTGATTCAAATTGTTTATTCTTTAAGTTTCTAAGTTTTGAATTTAGATTTAAAAACTAGGCTTTCAAATCTCATTGACCCTTTTTCTATTGCAAAAATAAACTCTCTAGAATTTTAGTTTTGAGAGTGACTGTAAATGTATCAGAAGTTAGACTAGGATTTTCTGTGAAGTACACTCTTACTCAACTCTTAGATATCACGCTTTAGAGGAATGATACAATCTATGTCAACAATCAATAACATCCATCACTATAGTTTTTATTTTTTCAGATGTAGGGACTTCACAATTCATATAGTTTGAACCAATATAAATAAGTGACTCTATATGATTTGATTTTGTACCCAACTAGAGGCCATATTTTATTAACTCTTGGTTAGAATGCCTCAGGTTCGATCCTCCACTGCCTTCATTTGTTGTAAAAAATTAGGCATCGACATGATTTTATAATTATTCTAATGTCTGTCATTGTTGGAGACATAAGTAGGCCTTTCTGGACTTCACATCACCCTTAAATGGAATATGGCACTTATGGGATGATGAATTTGAAAAGTGGACAAGCATTGGTTTGGTCTTAAACATTTATCTCATTATTGAAAACTATAATATATAAGCATGAAAGATGGAGTTATCACCTAATATTACAAAGATCTAATCTAGGTGTTAACAAAATCCCTCTCCCATATTGCTTTAAAGGGTGCTAGCTCAATGGAAGAGCGCTTGCCTTATGAGCAGGATGTTGGTGGTTCGATTCCTCTATTCCCTGCCCAAATTAACTTGATATTGCACTTTAATTTTAAGAAGATGATCTTTAGGTTCATTTATTATAATGGCAATCCATTGGCCTTTATACATTGTTTTATATATTGTCTCTAGGAAGAAAAAACTCTTAGACATGGGAGAGAGATTTGCATAGATTTATATTTTATAATGTATCTAGGGATATTTTTTTGGGTATCTAGAGTTTGACGAACATGTCCTAAACTTTATAAATCTTAATTTCCAAATGCTCCATCTTATTTAACTAAAGTAGGATTGGTGTAACCTCTTTCATTGACATGTCACTATGTTCACATACTGTTTATGATAATGATGCCAAGCCTATGACCATCACTGCCTCCTCATTGACATGGGTAGAATTATAACAATAGTAGTAAAAAAGTGGTGACTTATTTTAGCAATTACAACTTTATTTGGAACAATCATCTTTCTTCTAATGATGTTCATAATAGTCCGTTAACAAGAGAAATTTGAATTATGTAATTGGAGAAAATAATGATTGTATAGGAAGACAAGAACAACAACTTTCATTGTCATAGCTTATCAGTGCGTGCAATCGTTTAAAATTATTAATGATGTTCGACGTATGATTCTATGTGATCTAAATTTTTTTTTTGAGTTTGATTATGTTTCAACAAAATGTAGGCTTCTTTGTTCTATTTGGTTGGATACATATATTCCATCCTAGGTGATGCAAAGTTGATCCAACTCACCTCTCTGTTTGGAAAATTTCCCTCTAAAAATTGCCTTTATCTGTAGAACAATATACGATGCATAATTTCTTAGCTTCTAATCTTTTCTTGGACAATTTTTCTCCAAAACGATCTTATATATATGTGGATCAAACCTTCATTAACCAATCTAACCATGATCATAACTTAGCTATTCCAATATAACCATGATCATAACTTAGCTATTCCAATAGGAGCTTGCTACACTTAAAGCTCAAAACCGAGACAAAAGGAAAGCACAAAGTTTTATAGTTTCTTTTTCATTGTTCTCAAACTACTTTAATTTGTTTAAATTCATTGACTTTCGATAATAAATGATAGTTTTTAAGATCACTCTGATAAAAAAATTTCTTATAATTTTAGAAATACAAAAACCATGAATTTATATTCAAGAGAAAACATTAGCAAGTAACCTTTAAAATTAACTATACAAGTAACTCAAATTAAGTGTATGCCAAAGTTCTATGAAAACTTTGTATGTTACTTTAGTTTTTGGATCCATAGTAGTTGTTCTTAATTTTCCTATTAAAAGAATTGTGAAACTGTACTTCAGAGTCATTAGGTATATCAAGACTATTGTATTTGATATATTTAACTTTAACAAGTCATTTCCATTTCATAGATAGTTATTGGATCTTGTAAAACAAATATGGACATCTACAACCTACAATTCATTCTACTATAGAAGTTAAGATTTATAGATTTAATGAGTATATTAAAGATTTACAAAAACCTCAATGTTAGTGAAGTCTCACAATAGAATTTCTTCGATTTGTGCTATCTTATTTTCTTATATAACATGATTTAATATTATAACTCTTTCTACTACTTTGGTCACTTCAAATATAGATAGAGAACCTCTTGCAATAAAGCATGCAATTATGTGTGCAACTTCATTGGATTATTCCTATATAATATATCTCAATGTCTAAATAATCTTAACATTCCACAAATTAGGGATATTCATAGATTCATCGTGATTTATGGCCTACCCATATAGTTCTAATTGAGATGTAATATTTCATTTTGAATACTTGAATACCAAAGTTTAAATTGAAGTCATACAAAATATTAATTGAGGAAATAGTTCCCCATATTATTTTTTTATAAATTTAATGGAATATTTCTTTGAGTTATTTTTTCTAGATTTAATGGAATGTATTATTTAAATATTTACAAAAAACTCAATGTTGATGAAGTCCTTGTAATAAATTTTTTCCAAATTTAATGAAATATGTGTATTAATTTTTCCAAATTTAATGGAATAGTTCTTTGAGTTAATTTTCTAGATTTAATAGAATATTTTAAAGATTTACAAAAAAATCAATGTTGTTGAAGTCCTCGTAATAGAAATGTTACAAATTTAATGAAATACATATTCAATAGTTTTTCTTCCACATATGTTAAACCATCATAAATTATGCATTTGACTATTTGAAAAATGGGTTTTTTGGGAAACTCTTCCATCAATTCTCTTTTGGCCTCTACGGAATAAGCCCCCCCCAAAAAACATAGTAGTTGTAATCAAAACACCTTGATTCATCAAATGCATCTCTAACAGGAACATCTTTCAGGTCAACAAGAAATAGGTAGTCAACCACATGTGCATGAGGATTGAGCCTCATTAATGCTTTCAAGTTATGAACATGCAAGCAATTTGGTTTCGTAATTTGATACTTTTCTTGACCTTCCGTCGATATATAAAGTTGCTTAACATTTAAATCAAATGTATGCCCATTGTGAACCAGCTTATCCCTTTGAAATCGATCCCGAATGGAATTTTGTGTTGTCTTAACAACACCATCATCTAGATCACCGCCTGGAGTGATGATTTCCAAACTATCCCCATAAATTTCATTTTGATTTTTAGTGCTAACATTGGATTCAACATCTTGTCTCCTCCTTTTACGTCTTGAAGCTGGTGTCTCTAAATGAACAACTTGTTGATCAGGAATGAAAGCACCCTCAACGATATTTCTTTTATAAGAGTGTTTCTTACTCTTACGAGCAGATGTAACATCCTCATCCGCAACAATTTGTTGATCAAGTTCAGTTGGGAGAGATATTTTTTTAAATGTAACATTCTTAGGTACTTCAGTTGATTTTTGGATGTCCTTTCCTTTCTGTGTTTGTACTTTTTCAGTTTGTACATTTTTCACTCGTTTCTTCCTTGGTGTTTCTCCCTTATGAAGAGTACCATTAATGACATCAATAAGGTTTTCTTCAGTGGAATAAATCCCATTTATAATATGAGAAAGGGGCATGGCGAAATCCTGCAAAATAAACACGTTGTATCAAAACTATTACATTGTCATATATTTCAAATTATAAATAAATTTAAAAACATACAAAAATATTGAAACTTACACTTTTGTGTTCAATATCGCGCACGAATCCCGCACAAAATTCAGTGAAAATTTTGTCGATTTTATACTTTCAAACCTTCAAAAAATATCGTATTTTGACATAGGTCTTAGCTTGTTCCACTAGTGCATAAAGTCTTTACCTGGAACCAAACAAATATCTCGCAATAATCCTAATGAGTGATAATCGTTTTCAGATAAGCAAATGTTGTACAATATAAATGAATTAGTATCTGGGTTCCCTTGATATTTCTCTTTCAAAAACCAAGAATAGTCCATTTTCTCTTCCTCTGGCGTATGTTTCCATTCCCTTGCATTTTTGGACTTTAAATCCTCGATGGTCACGGCTTCATCATGCGAAACATTATGTGGTGGCTCAATTTTTTTTCAACGACTTCATTGCCGATCTTGCTCCATACATATTTACAGATACCTTCCTTGACGTCATTCACCCTATAAAAAAAAAGAAAATTTTTAGTCTATCTTAAAAAAAAAAGCATAGCTATAATCACACGACTCCTTTGACTTTAGGTGCCTTTTAGATGCACTGTGCTTAAATTTAATTTTTTTTTTTTGGGCTTGGCCTTGGGTGCACACCTAAAATTTACAATTTTATTTTGAGGTTGGGCTTTGGCATGAATTTTGGATGCCCGGTGGCTGCACATAACTGTGGGAAGTGGGGAGGAAAGTTGTGCTCCTCCCTTAGGCGCCCTTTGGGTGCCCAAAGCATGCCCTAAAAGGGGCAGCACGATGCTTATAATTGGATGCCTTGTTGGGAGTGTGTTTACAGTGTGCCCCTATGGGCAACGAGGAGGAATTGTGCTCCTCCCATCGGGCGCCCCACGCCCCTATGGGCAGCAGGGAGGAGTTGTGATCCTCCCAGCCGCCCAAAGGGGAGCATAGCATGCCCCTATGGGCAGCAGGGAGGTGCTGTGCTCCTCCAACTGGGCACTCTTTGGGTGCCCAAAGCACGATGCAACAGGGCAGCGTGATACTCAGAATCGTGCGCCCAATAGGGCGCGTGCTTTAGGTGCCTAAAGGGCGCCCCGGGGAGGAGCACAACTCCTCCCCACTTCCCATAGGGGCATGCTACACACCCCTATGGGAAGCATGGAGGATTTTTGAACCTCCTATTGGGAACCTAAAGCATGCCCCAACTGGCTATTTGGAGCGAGCTTTGGGTGTTGATAGGGCACCCTTGGAAGGATCCATAGCCCTTCTCCGCTTCCCTTGGGGTGTGCACCATGCCCCTATGGGCAATGGGGAGGAGCTGTGATCCTCCCCGATGCTGACAGGGGCGTGCTGCGCACTCCTATGGGAAACGGGGAGGAGCTGTGATCCTCCCTGGTGTCAATAGGGGCGCGCTGCGCACCCCTATGGGAAACGGGCTAGAGGAGCAAAGGAGCTGTGATCCTCCCCGATGCTAATAGGGGTGCGCTGCGAACCCCTATGGGCAATGGGGAGGAGCATAGATCCTCCCCCCGAGTACCCTTAGGGTGCCCAAAGCAGGCACCCAATAGGGCGTGCACCCCTATGGGCAGCGGGGAGGAGCTGCACTCCTCCCATCGAGTGCTCTGTTGGGCGTGAACTCCAACATGGCGGCACGATTCTGAGGATCATGTGCCCCAATTGTGCTCCTCCCTCGGGCACCCAACAAGGAGCGTGATTCTCAGAATCGTGCTGCCCTATTGAGCACATGCTTTGGGGGCTTGATGGGAAGAGATCTTTGCTGCCTAGAGGGGTGCACAACCCCCGTTTCCCTCAGGGGTGTGCCAACCCCAAAATAAAAAATAAATAAAAAAATTGCAAATTGTCAATGCTCGCTCAAGACCAAGCCCGCCCAAAAAATACATTAAATTTAAGCACAGTGCATTCAATGGGAATGTAAAGCCAGAAAGAAAAATAAAATAAATGAAAAAATTTAATTTAACCCCTGTGCATCCAAAGGGCACGCTAGTCTAAAATAAATAAATAAATTACATTGCACAAAAATGTAAATTAAACTAACCTTGAAAATCACCTCGGTGGTCTTTAAAATCCTTGTAGATTGCTGCAATGTTTGTAATCATTGTTTTGCAAGAGGTGACTGTAGAAACCAAATCACATTTATGTTGTATAGCTTAAGTTTAATAAACCGCTACATGAATGTGGGATTAAAAAAGAACGATAAAAGAAAAAAAATTAACAAGATAAAAAAAAATAGACAAATTTATTATAAGAAAACTAACCTGTAAAGCACTATTAAATTGCTCCAAATTCAAATGTGAATAGAAATAAAATGGGAATAGTAATTCACTAATGCATTATTACTAAACTAAAATAGGATGACAGTAAATGAAATTTTACTTGTGTTATGAGTGTGGGATAAAAAAATCAATGTAGATAGCAAATATATTATCAGGAAATTTATAGAACATAATCTAAATGCGATTTAATTAAATTGTTACAATTTTTTTTATATGAAATATGATATTAACTTCATTAATTGTATTAATTCGTTACAAATGTGCAATTTGTTTTTGTAGCATAATATTGGAGGGAATTTTTTTGGGGGAATTTTGGAGGGAAAAATTAGTTCTTTTCACTATATGATTGTTGGAGGTTGATAGTTGCACCATTCTACTTATCGTGTGAGGAGAGTGGGAGATGCACCATTATAGCTTTTAGTAAAAAGCCATTGACTCATCTGAAATTATCTCAATTTGTGGAAATAGTGGAAATTTTTCTTCAAGTGAGGATTTGAGAGGAAGCGACGATGATTTTCCTCTTAGAGAGGATTTTAAAGGAAATAATGATGATGAATACCATCCTCCAAGTGGAGATTTTGAAGCCATTGAGCAAGATGATGACAATTTTCCTCCAAGTGAGGATTTTCAAGGAACTAACGATGATTTTCCTCTAAGCGAGGACTTTTAAGGCACCAATGATGATTTTCCTCCTAGCCAAGATTTCCCTCCAAGCGAGGATTTTCCTATTAGACAAGATTTCCCTCCAAGTGAGGATTTTCAAGGCACCAACGATGATTTTCCTCCTAGCCAAGATTTCCCTCCAAGTGAGGATTTTCAAGGCACCAAAGTTGAAAGTCCTCCAAGCAAATATTTTGATGGGACCAATGATGATTTTGGTGAGGATGAGGGCACCAATGATGGTGTATCTGATTTTCCTCCAAGCGAGTATTTTATTCGCACTGCTGATGATTTTTCCCCAAGTGAGAATTTCAATGGGACTTATAATGTTTCTCCTAGAAGCAAGGATTTTGATGGCACCGATGATGTTTTTCCTCGAAGCAAGGATTTTAATACGACAAAAGATGATTTTGGTGAGAATGAAGGAAACAACAATGGTTTTCCTCCAAGAGAGGATTTTGATGGCACCGATGATGATTTTCCTCCAAGTGAGGATTTTAAAGGTACATATGATGAGTTTAGTGAAGATGAAGGCACCAATAATGCTGAAGATGGTTTTCCTCCAAGTGATGATTTTGACGGCATCGATGATGATTTTCCTCCTAGCGAGGATTTTGATGAGACATATGATAATTTTGGTGGGGATGAAGGCAACAATAATGGTGAAGATGATTTTCCTCCAAGCAATGACTTTGAGGGAACCAATGATGATTTTCCTCAAAGCAAGGATTATAATGGGACAAATGATGATTGTGGTGAGGATGGAGGAAATATTAAAGGTGAAGAAGATTTTCCTCCAAGCAATGATTTTGATGCCACTGATGATGATTTTCCTCCAAGCAAGGCTTTTAAAGAGAAATATGATTTTGGTGAGGATGAGCCTTCCAATGGTGAAGATACCAATATTGTTGATGATGTTGATTTAACCTCAGGAGATAAACATGATACTAACGAGGATAATCAATCTCCTACTAAATGTGGTGATGATAATGTCAATGAGAGATTATTGATGTAGGGTTTTTCCGGAAATTCCGCATTAATCATTTTTAAGTCGACGTTTCGATTCCGAATCAGGAACCATCATCAGGACAAGTAGTCAGTTGGATTAGCTGCAGCTCCGGAGTAATAAATAAGTTTTTGTTAGTGAAGTTATCAAAATTTTAATTATAGTTGTCCAACTGATCCTAGGTTTAAGTAGAGTATTTTTAAATTTTTTTAATTTTTAATAATATTTTAATCTTTTTTATTAGTTTTTAATAATATTTAAATTTTTTTATCAAATTATTATGATAATATGTTAAAAAGGTTCTAAATAATAAAAGCTTAATAGTTATTAATAGTTTACTAAATACTAAATGTTTTAAAAAGTTATAAAGTCTCTTATCTTTTCTAAAAAGTTATAGGTATAAAAGTTTTATTAAAGCTTTATTAATTAATTAAGATTTTTTTAATTATTAAATTTTTTTTTTAAATTTATTAAAGCTTTTGTAAATAAGGTTAAAATCTATTATAGTTTTTTAAAGGTTCAAAAATTATTTAATTAAAGCTTTGAACTTTAATTAAAGTTTTTAATTATTATTATTAAAGTTTTATAATTAAAGTTTTTTATTGAAGTAATTTAATATTAAGGTTTTTTTAATTAAGTTAGGTTAAAACATAGACAAATCAGATTTGTTTTGACATTTGACAAGGGGGACCCATTTCTTGCTGACTTCAAAACCACCATCCTTATTAAGGTTATTAAGGTGTTTGATAATTTCTAGGGCTTCTCTGAATCTTCTTTTAAAGTAGTGGTTTTCTTTTGCAAGCAATGACGTTTCTTCAAGACATATATGATGTTTAGACCTCTCCAAGTGTTTCGCCAAGGAAGAGGTGTAGATGCGTTGGTTGCAGATGTCGGCCCCATGTTCCTGTAATCTAATCTTGAGCGACTGACCAGTTTCTTTAATGTAGTTAAGGCCACAAGAACATGTGACCCTATAGACACCTTTTTGTTGATGCTCATCAACCTTGTCTTTAACAGTCCTCATTTTCTGCCTTATGGTTTCTAGAGGTTTAAAGGCTGTAAGGATTTCTTTCTTTTTTAGGAATTTGGAAACCTTATCCGTGACGCCTTGAATGTAATGGTGGTAAGCCCTCTTTTTGTCATTGCGTTGATGCGGGTTTTCTGGTTTGCCTAAGGGGTTCCTAAAAGTTCTCCTAATGTTGTTTTCTTTGTAACCAATGTTTTTGAAAATTTTAACAAGGTTACCCTGTTCAACATCACAAATCCTAGAGGCTCTTATAGCTAGGGTATTGATGCAATGGTACATGAAACAAAAAGGAAAAATGTATCAATGAGAAAGATTAAATGTAGGACTAGACCATACTATATCAATCCAAAGAATTCTAGTTTTACAAGGTCTAGAAAAGATTTTCTCATGAGTCCAAGTTCTATTATTGATTTGATTTCAAGTGAGTGTTGCCAAAAACATTGTTTCAAATAGATGCACTACAATTGTGCCTTGGAGAAAAGGCTAGCATATCTTTCAATGAACAAAAATATGCAAAATTCATATTTAGTGGGGCGCATGATTTCCACAAAGGCATGTTATGATTAGCGCATTGGAAGTATTTTGCTTTGCAGAAGGGAATTCAAAAGAATCCACTCAATTAGTAATATTAGATTATCAAGAATCCAGACAAGGCTAGAAAATGATCCCACTTTTTATTCTAAAGAATATCATGCATGAACTGGTGGGCCATTAACAAATATTGCAATATCATGGATGCATGAATTCTTTTCTAAGGATTGAGAGAGTAATCTAGATAGAGAAACCATACACATTCCATATTTTCTCAATGAAGGAAATCTAAAACTTGTACAAGGCATTTGTTCAAGAGGCCGAAGGAAATAACAATTTCATCATATATGCATATTTTACAAGACTATGGAAAATAGAGTTCAACAATGTTTGTATTCATAAGAGATAAATGATGGGGGTTTGTAGTATACCTGTTTCTCTTAAACAAAGAAAGGATAAATCAGAAGGGATAGAAAGAGGCATGTCTCTAAAAACTATTTTTTCTCTAATTCATATCAATTATAAAATCTCATTAATGTTTTATTTTTATTTTATTTGTAGATTCTGTTATCAAAGAACTTCAAGCACATCGCAATCAACAATCAGTTGAACAAAAAAAGTTATACAAACATCGCAAGAAATGTTATGATGATCCATATCAGTATTTTGGTTTGATAATTGATGGCATGGATAAGAAAAAAAAACACTTTTGCCACATTTTTTTTGTGTACCAAAGAATTTAAAAGAGGGAAATTTTATTCAGTTTCACTTGGTTGGATGTATGGTTTTTAATGGTCAGATGTCCCCAAGGGTTTACTTTATAGCTCCAAATATTCATAATTATGAAAATTTGACCATCACCATAATTCACAATGTGATTACTCATTGGTCTGAAAATATTCCTCAAGTTTTGTATCTACAATTGGACAACACTAGCCGGGAAAACAAAAATCAAATCGTGTTTGGTTATCTAAACATGCTTGTTGAATTGGAAATTTTTTAGAAGGTTAAAGTTGGTTTCCTACTTGTTGGACATACACATGACCATATTGATCAAATGTTTAGTCATTTTGTAGTGACATTGGGGAGGAAGAATGTTTGCAGTCTTCCATAACTAACTCAAATTATTAGAAAGACATATAGTCCAAAGCTTGTTCTACTAACGTTGGAGGAGACTATTGACATGTGAATATTTATTATGGGATCGCATGGTGAAGAAAGGTGCATTGAAAAACGTAATGACATTATCTTCCAACATCAATTTCGTATAAAAAAAATTGTTGGGAAAACATTACTATGGGGTAAGAAGTACTCAACAAGTGTAGAATGGGGGCCTACATCAAGTTTAACATTTCTGAAATTCATCCCAATTTGCCAAATTTATGCTTCAAAGTTATTCTTATTGCAATAAGCTATAGAGATTCAAAATGCACGCTGACACTATAGAGATGTCGATTCTTCTCAATGCTTGGAATAAATCCAAAAGTCTATCAAAGATACATATGACTATTTTGATGTTGTCGATACAGTTTGGTGGGAGTCTTTTTTCATGGAGAAAAATGACATAATTTCAAACTCTACAAATGGAAATAATTTTTTGAAGACTCCATTTCATTGGCCGCAGAGTATGTCAACTGAAAAACGAGGAAATAAATGTTGAACCAGAAGGTGTTGGTCCTTCTCAAGAAGGGGAATTGGAAATGTGTATTGGATCTACAAGATCATCTGCATGACACGAGGCAATGGAAGATCTTTACAGTGGATCGGTACAAGATATTAAGGAAGGTTGTATGATTGCAGTGTTGGTTACAGAAGATACATGCGGTTATTGTTGTAATCAATTAGATTTCAAGGTTATCAATGATACACATAAATAATCATATAACAATAACATAACAAGAGACAAGAATGGTAGATAGAATAACATATTATATTACTCAAGAACCATGTGGGTTCATACAATAAACCGAACCAAGTATCTATCTGGATCAACAACCTATATATATATGTTTACAAAATAGTTACGGAAACTACCTGTCGGTTCAATCAACCGACACAACCTATGAGGTCGACCTAATATACAATTAGTCGACTAGTGAATCTAGTCGTATTAGCCAACTAGCTCTTCCAACATCTTCCCCACCACAAAATGTTTCTTTGTCCCAAAGAAACAAGGAGGTGACAATGTCTTCCTTGAGTAGGTATGTAATGCTCATTTATGGACTATGCTTCCTGATAGACTTTTGTTGTTGTATGCATACTTCCACAATAGCTTCTGAGGTGATTGATAATTGATGCTGGAATTCTTACCAAGTGCGAAGTGCCTTCCGAATGTCTATGGTCAAAGTAGTGAGATTTGAAAAATTTTCTACCTTTTGATGCATCTCTATGCTAAGGATATTGGTCATGTCGGTCCCCAAAATTTGTGTATTTTCCTCAGCAGCCACAAGTAGTCTTTGCATCTGTGGTCTGGTTTTGTTGAGACTAATGAGGCTTGGTCTGGCCTGACTAATCCATTGATGCTCTTGCTTTTCTAGTTTTTCTAGTTTTGTCATTTCTAACACGAGCTGGTCATGAATTGTTTGTGCCATTGCTTCAGTGCTTGATTGATGGTTCTGAAGTGAGCTAATGAGCTCATTAGTCTCCCGTATTTGTTCAAACACTTGGACATAGTGCATTTACCAGTTTCTCAATAGCTTTAATGTTACTGTGGATTCTACAGTGTATTGTTTCAAAAAGTTGTAAGCCGATGAAAACGTTGTATATTTATTTCTCATTAGAACAATAGTCTCTTCTCCTTGCTCCTATTGTCTTTCATGTAGTTGTGCTTAAAGTTTCGACAAGACTCTTTCAAACAGTTTGTATGCTTTGTCTAATGGTTTGTCTATGTCGACCCTATCTGGGATTGTGATGAATTGCTTCGCTAGATTTTCACACTTGTTTTGGAATTCGTTCTGCTCTGTCTTTATTTTCTTCAATTGTTATTTATTTTTCTCTCTTATAATCCTGGACTCTTTATTGATTGCATCTACAAATAGGTCTAGCTCTTCTTCTCTTGATTTTGGTGTGTTGATTGTTGATTGTTGACCCTAATTGAGCTAGGTAGATTACTGAGGGTATTTGCTGTTGAGCCTGTTGTAACTGTTTCTTGTGCTCTTTATCTTGCTTCTTCTTTTCTTTTCTTTATTTTCTTCTCCTCTGCTCTTGTTCTATAATTTGTCTATCAGTATCTTCTATCAGTGGAGGATGTATTTTCTCTATAGGTAAAATAGGTGAAATAGGGTTTGGTGAATGAATTTCCAGTGGAGGATTGATAGGTGGTGATTGTATGGGGGGTGGTGTGGGTGAAGGAATGGTTAGTGGTTTTTATTTAGATGTTTATGGTAGTGAATTCAAGATGGAATTTGTCGGTAAATTATTTTTGACAATTTCAGGTGATTCGACAATTTCGTTGACATCAACAGATTCAACATTTTCGATCATTTCTTTGCTCATTTCTACTAGTTCGACAACTTTGACAAACTCTTCAAAAATGGCAGGTTCGGCTATTTCAACGATAGCGTTACGAAGCTGGGTGGGTTTCCAATGGGGTGTGGAATGAACGAAGAGATTTTCTCTACCACAATTTTGTTGGTTCTATCTGGGTTTCTTTGGAAAGTAGATTGGATATGTCCCACGAGTTGTGTTTATGGTGTAGAAGTTTACGGTTGGTTGGGATTTGGTGGAATGACTAAAATATGTTGTGGGGCGTTTGAAGTGATAACAGGTTTCATTATCATTATTTGATGTACATTGGGGAAAATAGACGAAAGTTGGTATATAAAGTCCTGAAGCTCATTTTATTTATCCAATCGAGCACAGATAGGTGCTGGTAATGGCTGTAACTATGGATTTATGGTGGTTGTCGGTGTAATGGTTGTCGAAGTCAGTTAAACTTCGTCAATAATTTGAGTCGGTGATGGAGGTGGTGGGGTGTGAGTGAGGTCAATTGGATCGACAGCAAGTGGGGTAATAATTTTTTCTTTCTTTTATTTTGATTGTGCTTTCGTTTCCTCTTCTGCGATAAAATTCTGAAACTGTTCATCAACTGGTACCTTGTTTTTGGCAGGATCCTCCAGAATTTGTGTTGCACTAGCATATAACTCATCATTGTAATATTCTGATGGTTCTTGAAGTATACTATTATGCTTCCCCTCTCCTCTCACTGGGTTCTTCCTTTTTTGTCGAGCCTTAAATAACTCATCGGCTAGCTGATGGATATTTTCCTTTCTCATTGCATACTCGGGAAGAGCGGTGTCATATTGGGTACCTTCATCTATCGTTATTGCTTCCTCCTCTAGTTGTTGTGTTGTTGGTGGTATGGTGACCCCTAGAGAGTTGATGTTGCCATTGCTAGTATTATAAAAAGTAAAAATGCTAATATGAAGTCGAACTTTATAATCCTCTTCTTTCTCCTGATCAGTTAGAGGTTAGACTATGGGTTGGTCGACTTTATTTGCTATCAGTGGTATGTCTAACTTATTGTTAGACTATCGACTTAGCTTGGTTAAATTTTTCTTCGATTGAAGGATAAAATTCAAGTGGTTCAACATTTCCTATAGCCCCTTGTAGATACCAAACCGATGTATGGTCCAATTCCAACTGAATGTGTGAAGTAGGTGGCAGACATCATGGGATATTTTGTGGCGCCCTCCATCTGGTCATTTTAATTTTTAAATCTTAGAACCAAGTATCCAACCAAATCTTGGTCGTATTTGATCCCAGTTAACAACTAGTTTTTGAAAAATACTTGAAATCCCACATGGCGATTCTTTTTGGTTCATTGAAGTCCTAGTCTTCGACTGGTCAAAGATGGTACATTGCAATACAAATGATTAATGAAGGATATCTGATTGGGGTGCCCTCCTTCTGGAATTTTGTGCAAGTGTGCTTGATTATTTATTCTAGGTGTTCTTCTCACTGGTAGAGTTTCCCTTTTTCTGATAGGTTTGGCATCGCTTCTAACATGTCGAGTACTAAGTCAGAACGTCATCTTTTGCTTGTCAGACTTGCAGAAATAATCTTCGTAGCGATATTTGGTGTGGTATATTGGATTTGGCTGATTATTAAGCCCTGTGAATTCTTTCATGCCGATGTTCATGTTATTTTTTCCACAATGCCTAGGTTTAACCTCAGAGGTACTGGTTCTCCTTTGTTCGACAAACCGTTAAGCATGTAGATCATGTTACTAGAGATTTCAATAGGTTTGTCAAAATAGAACGTACCATTGTGATATCTGCTAATAATAAACTGTGCAATTATGTCTTTTGTTCCAACAAAGCTATCCATTAGAGGCGCATTCATATAACTAAGGCTTCTGCTTGCGCTTAGCTTTTGAGATTCCTCCTTCAGTTTACCATTTTCGTATGCCCAATCCTTGATTTCATTCCTTACTCTTGTCCATGATGTTTCTATAACTTTCACACTACGAATGTTATGTAGTCGTTGTACCAAACAAGTTCTAGATTTTTCTAGCTCTTTAATTTGTTTGTTGTGGACCTTGTAGTTGTCTTCCTGGGTTCCATTATGTCGGTTGAATTATCTGGTTCACAAACATGGAACTTAATATCAGGCTTTTGGTTGCTCCGATTCTCTAACTCTTCACGAAATGATGTATGAGTCATGTTTGGTGCAGTATTTATAGTGGAAATAATTGGAGCGGGTGGAGGAGTAGCAGATGGAGGTATTAATTGTTGTGGCAATGGAATATTTGACTGTGACGGATGGTATGTAGAGGGTTCTCTTAATACATGATGTATTTTGTGATATTTATGCCAATGATCATTATTACTTGATTGGACCATTGGTCCTTCTTTATGTCGATGTGTTTTGAGGTCGTGGTGATGTTGGTGGAATGGTTGATATTCGTCGTGTCGATTATGTTGATGGTTATATCTTTCAAATGGTAATATGCTGCTTCCTACCTGAGAATTCATCCAAGGTCCTATCATATTGATTTTTTGTAGTGTTTTCTTTGTGTTTGAACTTAGGTTTTTATAGTATTTGTTTTTTTTTAAATTTTTGTTTCCATTTATATAGTCGTTTAAAAAAAAAAAATTGTAGCGTTTTAGTAGGGCACCAGTAACAAGTTTCTGAAATACATTGCCCTATAATCTTTTCAGTCGGACTGATCCATTCATGTTGATTTCTTCGACAATGTATGGTCCCATACATTATGTATGTAATTTCTTAGGTTTCCCTTTTACTAGACTATTATATAACAACGCAAGGTCTCCAACTGACAAGATTTTATTTATTATATTTCGATCATGCCAAGAATTCTGCTGTCATTTTAGGATATCTTGGTGTTGCATTGCAATCGGTCAATATTTTTCTAGCTTATATAATTGTGTTAATCGTTATTTCCTACAATCATCGATATCAATGTGTAATGTGTCGACAGTTATTGGTGTTTGTTGTCGAAAGTGTAAAGGAACGTTTGCTTCCTGTCCATAAACAAGTCAGAATGGTGTCTGATCTGTCGATCATTTGTACATCGTTCTGTATGCCCATAAGACATCAGATATTTTTTTGTCCCAATCATATTTGTCGGTATTACATATTTTTGTTAGGCCTCTAGTCAATGTTTTGTTAAAATATTCGATTACACCATTGAATTGAGGATGGTATGTTGTTCTCTTTCGATGTTCAATTTTAGATTGTTCTGTCAAAGATGCAATTGTTTTGTTTATAAAATGTGACCCTTGATCACTAATCAAGGTTAGTAGACAACCAAATATAGTAATAATATTATCATATATAAATTTTGCGGCTACCTCACTTGAGCAGGTTTCGACAGGTTCTTCTCCTGCCCACTTAGTGACATATTCGACTGTTGTAATAATATATCGTTCTCCTAACGTTCTAGCCGGTATTGCAAATGGTCCTATAAATTTGACTACCCAATTTTTGAATTGGGTTTACTAATATTAAAGGAAATTCGGTACTTGGTAGAGGCCAACCCAGTCGTTGGAAACAATCACATTTGATTACATATCTTTGACAATCTCGGTATAATTTTGGCCAAAATAGACTTGACTGTTGAATTTTATTAGCAGTCATGTTTGAAGGAAAATTTCCTCCAGCTAGACTATAATGTGCTTCATGCATTATACTTTCTAATTCGTTGTCAAGAACACATCGAAAAAGTACCTCATCTAAACCTAGTTTATAGAGGAATATGTTTCTATACCGTAAGTTGCAGTTTTCATTGCTAGGATTTTCTTCGTTTTATCACTCATTCCTTCTAGTGCTTGTCTATAATCTAATAATTGGGCAATTTATGCTAATTCAAAATGTACAAATTCAATTCAGAACAAATGTGCATCTGATAGGTCATTTTCTATTCCAGACGGTTCTTCCCTGTGTCGATTCTTGACAAGTGGTCAGGTTCGACATTTGCTTTCCCCGGTCGAACTATGATTTCAAACTCAAATTCCTGAAATAATAGTAACCAACGACATATTCTACCATAATGTAAAGGTGTATTAACAAAATATTTTAATTCTTGGTGGTCTATATAAAACACAAAGGGATTAGCTAGAAAGTAATGTCGATACTTCTGAGGCGTGGATACCATTCCTAGTGCTTCGCTTTCTGTTGTCGAGTAATTTCGTTCAGATTTATTTAGTTTTCTATTACTATATACAATTGGATAGTCCATTCCATCATCCTCTTGTTGTGTTATATCGATCTGATTTCTATGCCCGATGCATCAATATGTACATGAAATTTTACCGATCAATTTGGAAATCGTAGAATAGGTGCACTCCGTTTGCAACAGTCAATTTATGTGCCCGACAGAGTCTGAAAAGGGTCCTATTCATTTGAACCTTGTGTGAGCTCCCTTCAGATTATCAAAAGCACATTTTCCATGTTTTGAGACCGTCAGATGATAAAGAGAGCTCAATCTACAATGGTAGATTCCTCTGGACGTGAATACTTGCAGCAACATAGACGATAGAGATAAGCGTCATAGACCAACGATCTAGAATCACAAGGAAGAAGAGGGACGATAGATCGTGGTTTTGGCCCAAGACACAGGAGAATGGTCAAAGTTTGGAATTCGTAGAGTTCATTAAAACGGGAAAATAAATGAAAGGACAAGATCAAAGCAAAGGCCGATCGACGGCCCGAAACAGTTTCACTGAGAAAACATGCTCGGTAGAAGGAACTTTCCCAAATCGTGAAATAGGTTAAAGGTTGGAAGCATCTGACGGTGGAGATGAAAGCAGAAGCAGATCTACGGTCCTAGTTGATTTCGCAAAACAGAATTGTGCGGATAAAGTCGTGATTCCAAATCGTGAAAAGTGGTACCGGCTGCAAGAATCAACGGTCATGACAAAGAAGGGAATAGATCTATGGTCGGGGTTTTTTTCGCGATCTGAACTAGCACAGGAAACGTCAAGGTCCCGCTTCACAAAGAGATGGTAGGACCCACTCATGTCGATTATGCATTGAGGGGTCGATCAAGATCGATGGGTAAGAACATGCCATGATCTAAAGCTGCTTGTTGTATCAAGAGAGGAGAAGTTGGCGGCAGAAGTAAAGAAACGTGGACGGTGGATGTGAAAGGTTCCCCCAAATCGGAGGGCTGAGGAGGCCTCAAGGCTGCAATTTTGGCATCCAGCATAGAGCTGAAAATAGAAGAGACATTCCCATGCATGATCTTCCTCCCGGCATATTGGTCGATTTCCCCGACGCCATTTTTTATAAACCTAAGGCAAAGGTCCCATCCAATGACACTAACTTCCTCGACTCCAAAGGTCTGGCATGTGGCTCACGTAAGAAAATCAGTGGGGAAGAAGGAAGTTTAGGTTTTAAAGTGATGAATCGAACATCTACACGAAGTAAAGAGAAGCCACGAACTGAGTTCACTCAGTTCCACTGTCACAATGAATGAAAAGGAAAGAAAGGTAAAATCCATTGTCTTTGAAACCAGCTGGGCAGCCACGCGATATTTGCTTAAAATCCTACCCATATCAGGTAATATAATTAAAATTAGAAGGGAAGATCCACACCCTGGCGTCACACATGCTACTGTCACGTTGACTGGTATTCAAGAGTATAGCCATCTCCAGGCCGTTTCGTCTTGCCCTATATAGTGCCATCTTTTGAAGTTCTTGAGGTATGGAAATGAACAGATGGTGAGAGGTAAAGGTTGAACTACAGGAAGTGTTGAGTTCCTTCACAGACAACCATGGCTGTGTGGTTTGAGAAGTTAGTTCGACAGGGGGTATTGATGGTTGGAGAACATGAAATTATGTTTCTTCGTCGTCTTGGTTATCTGCACCAGGAAATCGCCAACCACTGGGGCATAGATGTTAAACACATAGGGAGGTTCACTTGTTTCCACACATTCCTATCCTCAGATGCGTTGTGCATAGGTTTTTACATCCCGAGGACACTTCTCCGACACCTCTAGTTGCAGTCACGACCTCTGAAGTGCCAACACACAATGGTGGCGGATTTGTTGGAGCAAACGCTCAGTCTGGGATAGTGGAGGTCCGAAGCTTTCATCACCACCCCTATAGTCTCCACTTAACACCTTTTCCATGGGTGAGGAGGAGGTCAGACAGACACCCAGCTACGCGGTCTGCGAGAAAATCCTCCTCGTAGGAGGGAGAAGGCAGTACAAGGATGATAAATCTATTAAGACATTTATCATCATCAAGTGCATGGCCACCCTTTTCTCGGTTCCCTCCAATAACCATGTTACCAGACAAATGAAGGGCTGGGAAAATGATCAGGCACCGGGGCACGGGCCTTCTTGTCAACCTTTGAGCAACATGGTCTGAAAGAAGCAGGATGGTCAAAGGAGGCATAAAAGCATGTCTGAAACGGTCCGAGTTGGCAACTGACCATCAGCAAGCAATATAGGGATCACTTTCACATACCAGGATAAAGAAAACTCTGCGATGTCAGTCTGCATTACCACGCGCTACAGCTCCATGATGTTTGTTCACATTTGTAAATCGTGGCAATAGTTCCACTCTCTAGACTGTTAACGTATGATTGTGATTGGAAATAGTTTTTTAGGTTTGTTTGGGAGAGTAATCTCAGCACTGAAATAGTATAAATACACTCTCGATAGGGGGAGATAAGAGTTAGCTGGTTGGTTGGGAAACCTTCAAGGGTTGAGGCTCTTTGTTGTAAATAGTATCTGTTCTCCGTGTTATGAATAAAATTGCAGAGGAAGGATTGTCTTTCAAGACAGAGATTTCTGTGTTGTTGCTTCTTTCAATATGTATTTTCTTTACGTGAAATGTTCATCCTGTTTTCATTCCAGTTTGTTAATTTCTTTCATGTCTGAAATGAGTGTATAACAGTTTGGAATTCATACATGCTATGCTTTGTCTGTTTTTTCAGACATTCATTAAGTTTTCTTCTAAATTTACGTAGAATTCATCTTATTGGTGCTTTGCATGATGGGATGTTCCCTCTCATCTACTAATCACCCTATAAATATCTCTTGATTGCAAGATTGGCGGCTATCTTGCCTCTATTTGTAAATCCATGCCATTTTTTACCTCTTGCAAATGTTCCTTACCTGGACCTTTGACTCCATTTCCAATGGTCCCTTACCTTGATAGTCCCACCTGCATCTCACATTAACGCACTTCGTTCCATTTAGGAGTCTGGTCTCCTGACTGTTCTTGATCGAATATCCTACATGAAGTAAACTTGAAAACAAGCGAGAGATTCATCTCTAACTTTGTAGGGTGAGAGGCGCAGTCTAAAGCGGTTCTGCTGTTGTCCGAGAGAGAGCCATTTTTTCTGCCTAACCTATGGGCACGATACCGATGCTAACAAACCGGCGTTGTTGCTAGGGACGAGGTTGAAGATCATCCTTGGGAAGAATGACATGGTTTTATATCTGGTTATTGATGGTGAACAATGATCAGAAATCAAGAAGATTGAGCACTTTTCACCTAGTGACTCCACACTTGAAGGATTCAGACTTCAGCGACTCCACTGGTGGTATGACCCAGAAATCAAATGGTCAGAAAAATGGGCTGGCTCTGTTTGGAAAATGGACCCCTTGTAAGGTCCGAAAATGCATGGTGAAATGTTAAGATACTCAAGTTTGTGTTTCTTCCAAGAGGGCTTGTCTTGTCTTGTAAGTTTGTTGTTATCCTTTCCTAGATTTATCAAAACATCCTTTTATGGTTCAATTCGTTTGGAACAGAGCTATGAATACATTCTTGTTTATCCCTCTTTACGAACCAAAAGAATTGCGTCGTCTTGTACATTTGGTTTTGACCCAGATTTTTCTCCTAGAGCTCATGACATTAAAGGTCACCCCTGTGAACCTCATGAAACCTCAGTCGATAGCGTATCTATTGCGCCTAACCTAGTCTCTCCTAGTTTTCCAAGACGGTACAAACCACTACAATTGCCTCCTATCCTCCATGATTTTCCTATGAGAAATTACAAGTACCTCCCCAAATTTGATGGAGAATCCAAAGACTTCACTGTTGAGAAACATTTACAAGCCTTTGAACATTTCTCTAACCTTTTTGACATAGAACATGATGATGTCTACATGAGGGCTTTTGCCTAGTCTTTACAAGGAGATGCTAAAGAATGGTTCAAACACTTGCAGCCTAAGTCCATCAATACCTGGAAAGAGTTTTCTTGCACCTTTTTAAAGTTTTGGGGTAGGAGAAGGCCACTGGATCAAATACTTTCAGAATTTTATTCCCTGAAGAGGCATGAGGGTGAGACCATATCTAGTTTTAACAGAAGATTTGCAAGCTTTTATTATAACATGCCTAAGGAAGTCCAACCTCTTGAGAACACTTCTAAGATCTATTATGCAGCCACCTTTCCTCCTAAGCTGTCCTTGCTTCTTTTGGAAAGAAAATCAACCACTTTGTAGAATATGTTTACTGATTTTTTGGAGGTTGAGGAAAACCTTAAGATGTCCAAAAATTTGTCAGGACAGGACAGTGGTGGTGAAATAAAAGATACATTAAAATTGGTTGGGCCCTATGAGTATAATGGGAAAGTCCTTATTCAGCTAAACCTTCCCTTGGTAGACATAAAGATGATCAACTCGATATAGGAGCATATGGTTTTGTAGGCCTGTTTTCTAAAGATTGCAATCTACTCAGCACCAGATCCATAAAGGATGATTTTAAGAAGGATTTCGGTGTGCTAATGTACGATGAGTATGAGGAAGATTACTTGTGGGCTATACCTGAAGAGCCGGTTATAGAAACAAGGCCTGCTGATGGAGAATATCAAGCTGCAATGCAAAGTCAAAAGGTTGAAACAAGAAAGGGTGATAAATGTGCTGAAGGTGATATCCTACCCCTATGTTATTCCTCTTTTGAACTAATATGACACATGATTAAAGATTCTAAGTAGAAACATAAGTTAGAGGGTATGGTGCATTCCATAAACTTATGTGGAAAATAAGATGACAAAGAGGAATAGTCATGCAACCCCTCTTCGTCTACTGATGCGTCGGGAATTTTTGATGAGGTGTTGAGTCATGAAGAAGGAGGCAACAGTCCTCAAATAAATACATTTTTTAATTTTCTGTCTTCAGGAATATCACCCCATAAAGGAGGAATATGCCTACTCAGTTCCATTGAAGAAAAGGAAGACGTTCATGCTAAGGCACATGAATAAAGTGAAGCTCTAGTTGCAGAAATTTTGAGCGAAAAGATGGATGTTTCATTGGAGAAAGATTATGTGGGCCCTCTTCTACAATATTTCAAGTATCAGCCTGACAAATCACCAGAGGAAGGGAGTTCTGGACAGCTTTCCCATGAACAGGTGACAGAATATACTGGAGGTTGCCGTGTTTTCTATGACCCCATAGCAGAGTACATGGAAAGGTTGGGTAAGGATAATGACTGGTTGCATCTCTGCTTTAAAGATCAGTTTATTTTTCATTGCCTTCTCCCATTATCTATTTCATTTCTGTTCATCAAGCAAGAAAAGAAAACAAAACTATTAGGCAAGTTGCTTGATTGGCTTCATTGGAAGTCTGATTTCACTTAATCGGACTTATGCACTAAATTAGGCAGAGTAGGTAGGAGAAAATAAGCTCAGAAATCATTGAGCATTTCCTTCGTTGTTATTTTAGTTTGTTCTCAATTTTAGTTGTAAGCACAGGTTTGAAGTCAAGAGCATGGTTTGTAAGAGTGACATAAATTCGCTAAAGCAGTAGCTCAGTACAGGTCGAAGTTTTCAAAGGAAAGATTGGGGATGACCCAATGGATTTGGCACTTGGTCTATGGGGGTTATTTGCTACCTCGCTGGGAGGATAGCATCTTTCATGGACCTAGCTGTTAGCACTCCATTTGCAATAGTCGATTTATGTTCCTGACAGAGTCCGAAAAGGGTCCTATTCATTTGAACATTGTGTGAGCGCCCTTCAGATTATCAGAGGCACATTTTCCATGTTTTGAGACTGTCAGATGATGAAGAGAGCTCAATCTACAATGGTAGATTCCTCTGGAGGTGAAGACTTGTAGCAGCATAGATGATAGAGATAAGCGTCATAGACCAACGATCCGAAATCATAAGGAAGAAGAGCGACGATAGATCGTGGTTTTGGTCCAAGACACAGGAGAACGGTTAAAGTTTGGCATTCGCAGAGTCTATTAAAATGGGAAAACAAATGAAAGGCTGAGATCAAGGCGAATCCCGATCGACGGCCCGAAACAGTTTCGCTGAGAAAACATGCTTGATAGAAGGAACTTTCCCAAATCGTGAAACAGGTTAAAGGTCGGAAGCATCTGACGACGGAGATGAAAGCAGAAGTAGATCTATGGTCCTAGCTTATTTTTCAAACCCGATTTGTGTAGATAAAGTCATGATTCCAAATCGCGAAAAGTGGTACCAAATGCAAGAATCAACGGTCATGACAAAGAAGGGAATAGATCTACGCTCGAGGTTCTTTTCGCGATCTGAACTAGCACGGGAAACGTTAGGGTCCCGATTCACAAAGAGATGGTAAGACCCACTCAGATCGACAGTTGCATGGAGGGTTCGATCACAATCGACGGGTTAGAACACGCCACGATCTAAAGCTGCTCATTGTACCAAGAGAGGAGAAGTTGGCGACATAAGTAAAGAAACGTGGACGATGGATGTGAAAGGTTCCCCCAAATCATAGGGCTAAGGAGGCCTCAAGGTTGCAAGATTTGCATCCAGCACAAAGCTAACAATAGAAGAGATGTTCCCACGTGTGATCTTCCTCCCAGCAGATTGGCCGATTTCTTCGATGCCATTTTTGATAAACCTAAGGCAAAGGTCCCGTCCAATCACACTAAATTCCTCAACTCCACAGGTCCGACACATGGCTCACGTAAGAAAAATAGTGGGGAAGTAGGAATTTCAGGTTTTAAAGTGACGAATCGAACATCTACACAGAGTAAATAGAAGCCACGAATTGATTTCACTCAGCACCACCGTCACAATGAATGAAAAGGCAAGAAAGGTCAAATCCACAGTCTTTGAAACTGGCCGGGTAGCCACGTGGGAAGTGCTTAAAATCCTACCCATATCAGATAATATAATTAAACATTAGAAGAGAATATCCCCACGCTGGCGTCACACATGCTACTGCCACATCGACTGGTATTCAAGAGTATAGCCATATCCATGCCATTTCGACTTGCCCTATATAGCGCCATCTTCTGAAGTTTTTGAGGTATGGAAATGAACAGATGGTGAGAGGTAATGGTTGAACTATGGGAAGTGTTGAATTCATAGACAGCCATGGCTGTGTGGTTTGATAAGTTAGTTTGACAGGGGGTATTGATGGTTGGCAAACATGAAATCGTGTTTCTTCGTCATCCTGGTTATCTACACTAGGAAATTGCCAACCATCGGGGAAAATATGTTAAACACATAGGGAGGTTCAACTATTTCCACACATGCCTACCCTCAGATGCACTGTGCATAGGTTTTTACGTCCCGAGGACACTTCTTCGACACCTCCAGTTGTATTCATGACCTCCGAAGTCCCAACACACAATGGTGGAGGAGTTGTTGGAGAAAACGCTTAGTCTAGGATATTAGAGGTCCGAATCCTTCATCACCACCCCTATAGTCTCCACTTAAAAACTTTGCAAGGGAGAGGAGGAGGTCAGACACACACCCAGCTATGTGGTCTGCAAGAAAACCCTTCTCGTAGGAGGGAGAAGGTGGTACAAGGATGATAAATCTCTTAAGACGTTTATCATCATCAAGTGCATGGCCACCCTTTTCTTGGTTCCCACCTATAACCATGTTACCAGATGAAGGAAGGGCTAGGAAAATGATCAGGCACTGGGGCATGGGCCTTCTTGTCAGACTTTGAGCAACATGGTCTGAAAGAAGCAGGCTGGTCAAAGGAGGCAGAAAAGCATGTCTGAAATGGTCCGAGTTGGAAATTGACTGTCAGCAAGAAATATAGGGATTGCTTTCACATACCAAGATAAAGAAAACTTTGTGATGTCAGTCCGCGTTACCGTGCACCACATCTCCATGATGTTTGTTCATATTTGTAAATCATGGCAATAGTTCCACTCTCTAGACTGTTAACGTATGATTGTGACTGGAAACCGTTTTTTAGGTTTGTTTCAGAGAGTAAACTTAGCACTAAAATAGTATAAATACACTCTCGATAGGGGGAGATAAGAGTTAGTTGGTTGGTTGGGAAACCTTCAAGGGTTGAGGCTTTTCGTTGTAAATATTATATGTTCTCTGTGTTATGAATAAAATTGCAGAGGAAGGATTGTCTTTCAAGACAGAGATTCATGTGTTGTTGTTTCTTTCAATATGTATTTTCTTTACGTGAAATGTTCATCCTGTTTTCATTCCAGTTTGTTAATTTATTTCATGTCTGAAATAAGTGTATAACAGTTTGGAATTCATACATGCTATGCTCCATCTATTGTTTCAAACATTCATTAAGTTTTCTTCTAAATTTACATAGAATTCATCTTGTTGGTGCTCTGCATGATGGGATGTTCACTCTCATCTACTAATCACGTGCTAAATATATCATGATTGCAATATCGATGGCTATCTTGCCTCTGTTTGTAAATCCACTCCATTATTTACCTCCTATAAATGTTCCTTACCCAGACCTTCGACTCCATTTCCAACGGTCCCTTACCCTGATAGTCCCACCTGCATCTCACATTAACACACTTCGTTCCATTCAGGAGTCTGGCCTCCTGACCACTCTCGATCGAATATCCTACGTGAAGTAAACCTGAAAACAAGTGAGAGATCCCTCTCTGACTGTGCAGAGCCAGAGGTGCAGTCTAAAGTGGTTATGCTGTTTCTTGGGAGAGAGCCCTTTTTTCCGCCCAACCTATGGGCATGATCCCAGCGCTAACAGATACCACTCCTAGTGCTTCCCTTTCTGTTGTCGAGTAATTTCGTTCGGATTTATTTAGTTTTCTGCTACTATATACAATTGGATAGTCCATTCCATCATCCTCTTGTTGTGTTATATCGCTTTGATTTCTATGCCCGATGCATCAATATGTACATGAAATTTTACCGACCAATTTGGAAATCGTAGAATAGGTGCTTCGACTAGTTTTTTCTTTAAAATGTCGAAGGATATATCACATTCCTTGGTCCATTCATATTCTTGATTTTCTTTTAATAATTCTTCTAACATATATGTCATGTCTGAATAATGTCGAATGAATTTTCTATAATACCTTGTATTCCCAAGTAAGATTCTAACTTGTTTCAGATTTACTAGTGGTTTTAAGTCGAGAATTATTTTAATTTTGGCGAAGTCAAATTTAATACCTTCTTTAATATTGTCGATTTCCTTTTTTACAATTTCCTTATATTTGTGTGCTAGTTTGTATGGTATTTTCTTCACATGTTTTGCCTCGGGTTTTATGTTGATTTTCATCTCTCCCATATCTTCTACAACTCCTTTGAGATCCTTATAGTCCCGAGCAAAAACATCTTGAAATTATTTTAGCAGGCAGACTATTTCTGTTGTCTATTCTTCATTCCAGTAGTTGCCAATCTTTGCAATTTTTTGTCTGTCATCATTGGATATGTCGACTTATTTTGTTTTTATTTTCGCATCCATTCACTCCGGTGCCATTCTTTCATTAATTTTTTTATTCCCTTCTTTAAATTGTGAAAATTCCGGTGCTAAATATTTTTCTATTAACCTTTCGGGATCCTCTTTTTTGTTGTTTCAACTTTAAAGATTGTTTTGATTGGTCTTGTCGTTTTAGGATGGTCGAATTTCGATTGAAAACTTTTTCCAATTGTATGTTATGTTTCTAGTCGAAGTCTTGTCGACTGTGGTATTCTGGATAACCGAATATAATGACATGAGGCATTCGATTGGTTATGAGTTTCTGTCGAACTTTTAACAATCGGTTTTAAAAATGTTTTTATTTGCTTCAAAGCTTCGACTAGTAGGTCATTTTTAGGTATAAATTTTAAGTCCTTCATGAAATTTTATTTTAGTTTGTTTCATAAGAATGTTTCACCTCGTGCTTCTTCCATTTCTACAATTTATTTGGAAAATCATCCAATGTCGATAGGAATAGTTTCGACCATATTCGTTCGTATTTATATTCTTTCCTTTTCCATTCTTTTTCACACGTAATGATGTGTTTTTCGGGATCCTAACCTTGTGTAAATATTGGTATTTGTGACTGATTTTTTAGCTTCTTTCCTCCAAAACTTTCGACAAAATACATTGAAACTGTCGACAATATCTGTAGTCTTGACTGGTGGGTATCCCACCACCGAGCAGATTGTCCCATAAATGTTTCAACTAGACTTTGAAGTCGACCCTCTTCATCTATATTTTTAGAAACTTTGTCCATATGAAGGACTGGTGATTCTGATTCTTTATACCTAAGTGACGGTCAGTTGATGTTTCTTTTTTCATTGGCGCTAGGGATGGATACTCTCTATTTTTTTGTTCAAATATTTTAGGAATTATAGACACAGAAACATTGTCGAGTTTTATTTTTAGGAATAGCTTGGATGACCCAACATTCTATTCTTGAAATTTGTAATTTTCCATTTCCCAATCATAATAATTATGTGTCTGAATTATACCCAATATACTTTAGAATTTGTAAGTGAAGTTATCCATATATGTTCGGTTCAACATAATCCTCATTATTCTGTATTTGGTATAATTGTCGAACATTGACTTCTTAATTTATAGGTTTTGTCCATGGTTCTCCTTGAGATGTTGGAACAATCACTTTCTTCCCATTTCCTTTAAGTTTTATTCTTTCCCTATCTAATGAAATTGATGCCTTCATCTTTCGACCCCATGGCTGGCCTACTAAAGCGTAAAAGAGCTAGATCCTTCCTTAGGATTAATTGTTTCAAAGTCGACTTTTGTAGTGATACCTTTTATAGTCGTGTCGACATTCTTCCAGAAACCAATGGGTTCCATTAATCCTTGATATGATAACTTTAAATATATGCCAAATTCATTTAGTTGAGGTTTTCCCAATTGTTCCCATGTTTCCCCAGTCATAATGTTTACCTGCGATCCGAAGTCGAGAACAACTTGTTGGACGTGGTAACCTTCAATTTCCAAGACGACTAAAGGGTCAACATCATTTTTTTCTGTTTTACTTAGGCTGTATGTGCTTTTAGCTTGCTTGTCTACACCATATTTATTTTTAATATATTACATCAATTCGATTAACTTTGCAATAAAATTATCAGTATTGATCAAATTAATTAATTCTTGATACATCTTCCGTTGAGCATCATGAGTTTCTTCTTGTGCAGCTAATTCTTGGAATATGTTCGACGCATTATTATATAGTTGCTTTTGTATAGAAGGGTTAGTATAATCTTCTTTATTCTTTATTTTGCCTATTTTTGGATTATCCATGACAATTTTTGTGCCTTGTCGAGTAACGATTTTTAAGTTCTTAGTTCAAAGAACATCACATTTTTGAACACTAGACAAGACGTTAACATTATTTTTATTATCAATGTTTTCAAGCATGGTGGGGAAATCCTCCAAGGAATGATTGTCGATGCCACAACTTGTACAAAATTTAAGATCAGTTCAATCCTTGTATTGACACTTAGCATGTCGATGTCCTTCATTTAAACATGTATAGAATTGGATAGGTCGACGTGGTCTATTCTCTCGATTCTTGAAGTATCGACCTCGAACTGAAAATCCCCCATGATGATTGTTTTCATTTCGGCGATGATATATTTGACTTTCATACTTTTGATTGTTTTTCTCATTCCAATCATTATTATTCCTTGTATTATTGTTGTTTTGTGTGACAACGTTCATCTAGTAAATTGCTTGATAATTATGTCGGTGTTTTAAGTTTAGATGGAATTTCACTATCGAATGAATTTTGACTTCACATATTGCAAAACATTGAGATTTTTCATATTATATGGACAATCTTTGGCCGCATGTAGGTCGTTCTCCTGGCATATGTTACAAAAGCATTTTGATTGAATGAACTGGATATCTTGTCGACATTCTTCATGTGGACAGTAGTATTTTGTATGCTCGGTCATTGAGAATTTAGTACACCAGAATTCATGTCCTTTGAGGCTTATCTCTCGTATTGATTTCTGCATAATCTCCAATTGTTCTTCAATGAGGCTATTGACAGGATTTACTGGATAATCCTCATCTATTTCTATTTGTAACACCTTAGTTAATGCATCTTCATAAGTGTTGAAGTTGTCCAGTTTGACATTCATTCATATTTTCTATAACATTCCTACAACAAACCATTGGATCAGTAATTTTTCATCCATGTTATACTCCAACTGGCTTAGTAGGTCTTTGAATCTCTTATCATACTCTCGAATTGTTTTAGTCGATTTCTAGGATGTTATCTTCAAATTTTTTGCTGCAAGATGTTTTGCATCTGGTGTTTTGAAGAATGACATAAAATTTTGTTTTTTTTGCGCTTTAGTGGAATTCGGCGTTTTTTCCCTATACATCATGTACCATGTTAGTGCTTGCTTACGCATAGCACTAGCAAACTGGGCCATTTGTCGGTCTTCACTATTGACTGCATTTGCTTCCCAAATAAACTCACACAAAAACCAGTGTCGTTTGGGATATTCATCACCCTCATAGAGGGGAATGTGTGTAGACATGTGCACCATATCTTCGGCATCTACATCTTCATCGGGCGCTTGAGGGGTTGGTGGTGGTTGTGGGTTACGTTTTGTAACTGCTTTTTCTGCACAGCTATTTTTGACAGTTACTTTCACTTTCGTCGAAATATTTTTCTGTAACAGTGAGTCAACTTTTGACTAGAGGTTGATTTATGTCGATTCCTTCGATAGATACCCAAGTAAATTGTGGATATTGGGTACCCTCTCTTGTGACTTCGACTGGTTAGGTGTGTTATCTGAATCTGTGTTTGGCTGGGGGTGATCCTTCATGATTTGGGTAGAGTAGATGAATACCGTGATTAGATGGATAGGGTTGAAAAGCAACCCAGTTTTATTCTTGCATTCGATGAATTACAAGATGATTGACATCATTTCCTTCACCGTCTAGTTGACCCCATACACCAAATTCACCAACTCGTAGTCCTAAATATTCTTGAACAATATCCTGCACTTGGGAACTTTGATTAGAATTTAAAGGGGAACGAGGTGTGAAAATATGGGGTATGTCTACTTGGAGAGATCTACCACGCTCTATCCACAAGTATTCATCCATTGGTGACAATTATTCATCGATGCCCTCTTCATGTCGGTCATGACTCGAATATGGAAGATTTCCTTCTTTCTCTGCCACTATATTCGTCATTCTCCCTTGTTGGCACACAACATCCTACTCTCTAATATATTCCCTTCTATTTATCCTCTTCTCCCATTCTATTTTCTATATATCCAGAGTGCTTTTGTGAGTAACTGTTCTATTTTTCTCCTTTACGGCCTGACTTTTCATCACTGATGTTAGTATTTTCTTCATTAGTCGACTAGAATCTCTCTACTATGCTACAGAACATGACCAACTACCCCCCCATAGCCGATCCAAATGCTTTTAGAAATCCTGGGTGGAACTCTCTATTTGTTTAAGAAGTATTCCCACTCTATTTATTGAACAAATTTCTCCCACTCCTGCTTCTTTGCCTCTAGTTTGTGTGAGATGGCGGAGTTATCAGTAGTGGATGAGGTTCGACAATGTGACCTGCACCCTTGTCGATCAAGAATTTAAATAAAATTCTCGGCAAATAACAGAGAAACTATTTGGTGAGGTCATTGTCGAATAATCTCTTTGATACTATCAACAGAGACTCTTTCTTCAACTTCTCTCTCCTCAAGGAACTCGTCAGTGCTTCTTTCGAACCACTCCGACAAATTTGTGTGGCCTTCCCTTGTCAAAATCTAGAGTAACTATTGTTCTTTATCTCTTGCCGGTTGTTTCATCTAGTATATTTTTCAAATACCGAGGTACGAACTTGACAAAAATTTTCATGTGTTTCAAAGAAAAAATTCTCCTTTTCTCGGGCAATAGTCAGTCTATTTCTTCTGGCGTAATTCTGCAAATAATTCGCAATCTTACGTTCCCACCAATTCTTAATCTACTTCTCTGAGATCATCTAGTCATAGTCATTTCATCAATATATGTACCACTATAAATGAAACCAATGTTGTAATCAATGAGATTATAAGGTTACCGGTGATACACATAAAGAATCATCTAAAAATAACAGAACAAGAGACAATAATGGTAGATAGTATAACATATTATAGTACTCAAGAACACATATGGGTTCATAAAATAAACTGAACCAAGTATCTATTTGTCTCAACAGCCTATATATATGTTTACAAAATAGTTACAGAAACTACCTATCGGTTTAACCAACCGACACGACCTATGGGGTCGACTTAATCTACAATTAGTCGACTAGCGAATATAGTCGGCTTAGCTGACTAGCTCCCCCAACAGTTATCTATTATGGATTGCAAAAGTTATGAAGGTCAATAAATAAAATGAAGAAGTTATATCCATTGAAGTGCATTGGTATGCAACATACACATGCCCATTTGATGGTGTGTACAAGCCTGAGATAACAATTGAGAAAAGGGTTTACAAAAATAGAAAAAGAAAGGGTCAAAATGTAAATCATCGTCGCATTGACATTTTGAACTTAGAAGATGTTGACATACTAGTTTATGGCTTATAGTTGACAAATAAAGGCACTCTTCGCTCCAAGACTACAAATATTATCAAAAGATTGTTGCCACAAGAAATAGTTGCATCATGGGAGTCTGCTAAACCAAGGCGTAGATCGAGAAGGAATATGTCATATGAAATGTTGGACATACATGAAGACTTAGACAATGCACTTATTGATAATAGAGAAGAATGCATGTCATCTACATCTTCATCTGATCATTCATCTGAAGAAAATGTAGTTTTTGATGGTGTGTTAGAATCCATGTGTTGATTTCACTATTTGCACATGAAACATTTTATCTGTTTTATTAAGATGACATTGTCTACATGGAAACTCTAAATGAGTGTTTC
Organism: Pseudotsuga menziesii; assembly: GCA_001517045.1. Lineage (NCBI taxonomy): Eukaryota > Viridiplantae > Streptophyta > Pinopsida > Pinales > Pinaceae > Pseudotsuga > Pseudotsuga menziesii. The sequence continues at coordinate 310,922 of LPNX010252753.1, forward strand.
AATTTTAATATGAATAGCTTCTACATCTTATGGTTTAATATATGATTTTATTATGAGTATTATCAGAAATTCCTTTATTTTATATGGAAAGAATGGTCTAATAATTTCTTGAATATTTTTTCTTTAATATAGTGCAATTTTTATATAGTGTTGCTAAGAGGTTTAATAAATACAATTTTAAATTATGATAAAATGATATAAGTATGCCACTTTTTGAAATAGTCTGCTCCCGGTAGCATCAATTTTCAATTTGGGGCTTTATTTTAAGACTATTGTTAAAAACATTAAATATTGTTTTCATCCATGTCCACATTTTTAGCCCCCCTGAAAAAGTGGTGCTACCGGTAGCACCACTTTTTGATTTGGAGGTGGTTTTTGGTGTTTTTTTCACAAAAATAGGAGTTTTTATGGCTAGAGTTCTCATTTTGAGTATAAATTTCTTATCAAGTTGTATAACATGTTGCCAATGAAAATGGTGATTATGATGGTGAAAATGAGGTTATTGAGTGTGCACTAGAGGAAGTTGAGAAATTGGAAGATGTTCCTTAGGGACCACAAGTTCTATTTGGTGAAGTGTTTGATGAAGGTTATGCACACAGAGACGTGAATAGGGAACTTGGGATTTCGAATTGAGAAAACAATATTGGGTTGAGAACAATTAAAGGAGAAGAATGTGTATATGGTGAGGGAGAATGCTCCTAAGTTCAAGAGGAACAAGTCTTTCACTGCTTGATAGAGGAAAAAGGAAATGTTGATGTTGAAATCAGTAATTGTGAATATTGACTATGGAGAGTCATTGGAGGATGTGCCTTTGGGCGAAATTGGCTATGTTGATGACTTTTATGTTTGTGATTATGCAAATATATAAAAAGGAAGAATAAAACATGTCAATGTTGCAGGTGAAGACGATGATAGTTGTTATGTTGTAGAAGATATATATTCTTTTGAAGTTGTTGAAAAGGATAGCAATCAAAGCACTATTGTAATTTAAGAGATGGGTGAAACAATAGAATAAGTTGAATTTGAAGTAGTATTTTGCAGGAAAAGGTTTTTAAAGAAAGAAATGTTGTAGGACAACTGGTAAATGAAGTTAATTCAAGAGAATATGAAATGGGGAATGGTTAATGAAGACCCTACAACCACAAAGAATATTGTGGTTGATGTTGAGAATCCAACAATAATGTTGAAGAATATTGCAGAGGAGATTGAAAAAATTGAAGCAGAGATAGTAAGGATTGTAGAGAGTTATGGGAGGTAAGAGCATACTTGAAAATGACACCATTGGGAATTTGTGTTGTGAAGATGAGTAATCCTATATTCATAATAAGTATGAGTATGAGAAACGGATTCATGGTGAGAAAGGACATGATAGAGATGAATATTTCACTACCATAACAACAATAGGAGCAATGGAGAAAGAGGTAATGTAATATCCATGGTTGAGATACCATGAATTGATCATATATATAATGTAAATATTGATATTCAAATGCATGTATGCCAAAATAGATGTATATTTTAATACTATTTATATAAGAAAATATATATAACTGGCTTTAGTTGTGGTAGAATGCTGAAGAAATGGGGACAGGTGAATTCACTAGTGAGATGGTAAGGGGATTGTAGAGGGCCTAGGGGGTTATGATATGACCTTGATGTAAACTTGAGTACCTAAAAGGGGCCTTATAACCTTAATTAATTTTAAAAGGCCTTAATTAGTCTTAATTTGGATTAAGAGTTAACATATTTAAAAATATAACTAAGGGGGAGTTAATCACTTGGACATGTGCCTTGTGGAACAAATGCAAGTTTTTAGTGGGTAAGTCATTTCGAAGGAATATTGTGACTGGGAGTGGAGTGCTGGAGAAGGACATAGAACTAAAAATACCTAACCCAGAATGCCAAAAACTCAATGCTAGTGGTGAAGTCAGGAAGGCCATGGATGAGACAGATTCTGAGCAGAAGAGAACCTGAAAGATTTGAAGCAATTTTGTACTGTTTGGCATGGAATTGGTTGTAGCTTTATTTTCCTGGATGCATGTAATCATTTGTTAAATTCCTTTGAATAGTGAGAAACTTTGAATGATAAATGTTGATGTATCTGTAACTTCAGAATGTATTCACTTGTATATATTATGTATTGTACCCCGATGTTTATTCTGGGAAGTATCTATAATGTAATTGAGTCATATCATGCCCCGATGTTTCGATCAGGAGATTCAATAATGTAACAAGTCATGTAAAGTCATTAAGGTTAACCCTCCATTGTAAGTAAAGGCAATATTCCCCACAGTTGTGTCAAGGTTAACCCTCCTTGTTGATCGGAGGGAAAAGTCCGCACAGTTGTGGGGCACTAGAGTTATTAGACTCTCCTAGAGAAGTCGGCTCTAGTAAGTAATTGTTAAGTGGGGCTGACATGTTAAAGTGGACATCAAGTGAACGAAATAATATAAATAGAGAGTGAGCCTCTCTATTTAACACACACATAATCACTCATTGGGGCACATGAGTGAGAGAGGAGAAGCTCTCTTAGTGTGAGAGAGAGAATAAGCTATGGAGATCATCTTTTCTGTTTTCGAGTTTTACTGCTGCCATTGGTGCTCATTCTATCTCTAAGGAAGTTGTGGGGTTTTCTCCTTTATGTTTTCCCCGAGGAAAATTCTGTGTGTCTCTTGTCTCTTGTGTTTTATTGATGTGCATGTTATTCTCTCAGATAAGATCCTAAGATCATAATTCTAGCTTGAATGATAAAAATCTAACATGGTATCAAAGCTAACCTGAGAAGAAGAAATTGTGTTGTTGTAGAAGCTAGGGCTTCTTACTTTTTGGGTCTCTCTCCACATCCATCAGCAAAAGTATTCTAGGCTGACTCTCCATTGAAGGGCACATCTTTCTGTCGAAGCAGAATTCGATTCTGGACATTTTCAATTTTTGGTGCGGGAAATTAGGGCTTCTTACAGAAGAGGAACTTTTTAGTGAGACCGACACAGGATTTCTCTCCTCATCAACATCAAAGTTTAGAGACCTGGGTCAAAATTTTTGGTTGGGTGAAACTCCAGGAAAGTCAAACCCTAGTTTGACCCTGAGTTGAAAAAACCCTAAAATACTAAAACTGATACGTTTTGGTACATTCGCTATATCTTGGGATTGGAGACGGCTAAAGAGCTGAAAATTTCACAGGCCAAAGCTAAAATCCTGATTTACACTGTGTCCAAACTTCAGCCTCAGATATATATTCTAGGATATATGATTTCTCCAAGTTAGGGTTCCAGCCTCTCCCAGGATTCATCCCCAAACAGGACACCTAGGGAGAATTGGCATATCTAGGGCTAAAAAGGTCCAAATGAAATTTCTGAAGATGTTCCAAAAAGGGCACATAATTTAATTTTTGTGGTGTAAGTTTTAGACCCAGAATATGAAACAGGGACATGTGGAAGTCCGTACAACTTCACTATGCTGAACAGTCCTGTAACAGGTCACCTTGGGAAAATGATCATAATTCTCAATTGGTGAAACCAATTCTGATGAAACCTATGGTGTTGGAACAGGGACATGCGATAATACCGCAGTGCAAAGTTTCAGACACATAGGAGTAGTAATTTCGAATATATCATAGAAACAGTATCAGGCATTTCTGCAGAAGAAATTGGAAAACTAGGGCTTCTTGTTCCGGGAGCTTCCCTCCATTGTTTTCAGAAAAGGAGTACATTGGACAACTCACCTTGAAGAGATATATCTTTATATTCAATTAGATCTAAAATATTCCAAGTTTTGAAAATTAGGGTTTCTCTGACAAACCCTAGATCAGCTAGCTCCAGAACTAGGATGGACACCTCAAATCGGTAAGATCTAATCTTTTGTTATTTTCATTTGAGGTTCTCATTTAAAAGTGATCTATCACATTAGCTTGATGAAAAGCTTGGTGAAGTTGAAAACTTCCAAGCATGGAAGTATATGATCTCTCTGAAGAAAATGAATTGGACACCTACATGAGTAGAGAGGTTCCAGTTCCAGAGGGAGATGAGGCTCAAAGCCTTACACAAGAAGAACTTGGTCAGAACCAAGAAGATCATTGTTGATTCAGTCACAGATCAACTTGTACCACAAGTGTCTTCCCTAAAGACACCGAAAGATATGTTTTATTCCTTGACCAATATATTTGAAGGGAAGAACATAAATTGAAAGATGACCTTAAGAAACTAGTTGAAGAATGTGAAGATCCAGAATGTAGAGACCATACAGTCATACTTTAAAAGGGTCTCTCAAATCAAAGAAAAACTTGAAGCGGTAGAAGAAGAAGTGGAGAATGCAGAAGTTGTGATAGCCACCTTGAATGGCCTCCCAGGATCATGGGATTCATTCATTCAAGGAATGCGTGCCAGAAGGAAGTGATTACTTTCAACAGACTCTGGGAAGAAGAGGAAGCTCGACTCATAATACAAGAAGAGAAGATGGGAGCAACTGAAGATCAAGCTCTCACCATTGAAAGAAGATCTCTCAAGCGATGAGGAATATGAAGGACTCAATTCTTGAAGAACCTCTTATCCATATTGAGCATTTGGATAAGAAATGATGAAGTCATGAATGAAGAAGATGATGAAGCGAAAAGATCAAGAAGGATTCTACCCACGAAACAAATAAAGATAAGTATTCAAACGTCATTTCATGATATTGTTTTTGTTATGCATGTTTATATTCAGTTGATGTATTATGCATGATAGAATGTTTGCATTAATGACAGTATACTACTAATATGCATGTAATGGGTAAGTAGCTCATGATGCTATACAACTCTCCATTGCTACTTATCTATAATGAAACCTCTTTGCTGACATAATTCAATTAGTGCACAATCTCAATGCTGTCCTGGTAGAGATGGAAGGCATCTAGAAAAGTTTCCATGAGATATGGATGAATATTGTATTGGCTAAAATAGTTGCATGATCATATATTTATGCATAAGAATTTTTCATTATGAATATGCCTTATGAAATGTTTCTAACCATACAAATGCAGTTGACTTGCAGGAAAGATCGCGTACAATCACCTACAAGCAAAGAAGGATGAGACTTGTTCAAAGAACAAGTGATGACAGTTCAATATGAAGAATAATATGACGAATGCAACGACATCATTGATGCAGAACCTTTCATCCATGAAGAAGTAACCAAAAAGAAAGGGAAGACCAGATCAAGAAGAATGATGTCTAGAATGCAGTATCGATACATGAAGGGAAGTTCGTAGTTCCATCATGCAGTAGATGGAAACATCATGGGATACAAGGCAAGACTAGTAGAACAAGGCATAGACTACAAAGAGACATTTACAGCCACTAGAGTGCAAATGAAAGAAGGCCTTGTACGAGGTCAGAAGACACCCAAGGGATAACACATACATGAGGAGATTGATGAAGATCTGAACCTTTTCTACAAAGTTGATAAAGGATGACAAGCTCATAGATGGGTGCGAGAAGAACACTTTCAAAGATAGAGGATCTTGGTATCCAGTGACCCTAGATGGATACATAGAATATTAGTAGTAGAGGAAGCTACTTGTCACTCCAGTACATAATGTTTCAGTGCATAGAGTACGGAAGACAGAGGAAGTATGATGCTTCAGAGGGAGTGACTGCAGAAGATCCTGAGGTTGGACATGATGGATATATTACTGATCTCTCTAGGATTTACTAAGAGTAAAGCAGATGCCAACCTTTGCTTCAAGGTTGAAGGCAGAAGACCAGTGATGCTCCTGTTATGTGTCGATGCACTATTTTTTAGGCATGGAGGTGTGGCAGAATGCGGATGGAATCTTCCTCGGACAAGGGAAGTATGTAGTAGAGATCCTGAAGAGGTTTGGGATCATGGAATACAAGGCGATGACCACACCTATGGCATCGAACCTAAAGCTATTGAGTGTTGCTTCATCAGAGATGGTTGATGCTACGATGTATCCTCAGATGATTAGTTCCTTGATGTACCTAACAAATACAAGACCAGATATTTGCTTTGCTGTGAACACATTGAGACATGTTCACTTAATGGTTGTAAAGCATGCAATGAGGTACCTGAAGGGTACAGTTGATTATGGGCTCAAGTATGAGGAAAATCAAAAGATTATGTGGATTCATATTGTGGGCAGGCAATTCCATTGATAGGAAGAGCACTTTGAGGTGCTACTTCAGTATGGGATCAAGTGTGATCTCTTGGTTTGGCAGGATGGAGTCCTGCATGGTGTTGAGTATAACTGAGGCAAAAGATGTTGCCACTTGCTATTTGGGAGGTAGTATGTTTATTTTGAAAAGTACAATTTGATTTGGTTGATCTGACTTGCATTTTTTGTATGATGCAGAGAGGAGCAGTGATCCAGATCGAGATCTCTCGAAAATGGATTTCTAGCATAGCTGATGAGACATGTTGTCTGAGCATAAATCCTAGTGAAGCCTGTAGGTTGTCCTTGAATGTAATTGGTCCTGGCGAAGCTCGTAGGTTATCCTTGGATGTAATCAGCCCTAATGTGATTCTATGCTAGAAATGGCCAAATTGAAGTTTGAGTACTTCAGGGAGAAGCTTGGTCTTCTCCAGATCGAGGTTCCCTCTAAAGGGAAATGATGAGACCTAGATCCATTCTGTCATGGTGAGAGGATTTGTTTCCTTCCATGTCAGATGTGAGTGCTGATCCATTCTGATGTGACTGTAGGATTGGTTCCTACATGATTAGATATAAGTATTGAATGCCATTCTTGGAATGGAGGCACCTGGTCAGTTACCAGGAATACTCAGTCTAGGACTGAGGGCAATTCTGATATGACTGTGGGATGTAGTCTTACATGATCAGATGTGAGTGCATGGCCATTCTGATGTGATTGAGGGATGTGTTCCCACTTGATCGGATATAAGGGATGATGCCATTCTCCAGGAGAATGGAGGCACCTGGTCAGTTACCAGGAATCCTCAGTCTGGGACTGAGAGCCCTTTTGATTCGATGTGTTTACACATGGTCGAATGTAAGTGTAGAGCCTTTTTGACAAGATGAGGTTAGATATAAGTACTGTTGAGCCATTCCGACGCAATGTGTTTACACATGGTCAGATGTGAGTGGTGTGCCTTTTTGACAAGATGAGGTTGGATGTAAGTGTAGAACCTTTCCAACAAGATGAGGTCAGATGTAAGTGTTGAGCCATTCTAGCATGATGTGTTTACACATGGTCATCTGTGAGTGCTGGGCCTTTCTAACAAGATGAGGTCAGATGTGAGTGCTTGGCATGCCTTTCTGACAAGATGAGGTCAGATGTAAGAGTTGGGCGGGCCATTCTAACTTAGGGTAAGATATAAGCGTTGAAGACCTACATGAAGGGTAGGCCTACAACCAACATGAAAAAGGGTTGGCTCTGTAGAACTTCCTGTGACGAGAAGAATGAAGAGATAGCACCATTTGATTGAGATAGAAGAAGCAGTAATAATGATGATGATTCAGTGATGATATAGCTTTGATGATTATCTAGATTAAGCGATGATCCAAACTTGATGATGATCTAGCAGTGACGATATAGATCAAGTGGTGATCTAGATTCGATGATGATCCAGTGATGATCCATTCTTGATGAAGATGACTTGACAATGAAGATGACTTGACGATGAATATGACTTGACAATGAAGATGACTTGAAGATGAAGATGACTTGAAGATGAATATGACTTGATGATGATCCAGATGATACAGAGAAGAAGACTTGTGCTGATAAATTGTGTTGAGAGAATACCTTCCTAGTTAAGAGGGAGTGTTGATGTATTTGTAACTTCAGAATGTATTCACTTGTATATCTTATGTATTGTACCCCGATGTTTATTCCAGGAAGTATCTATAATGTAATAGAGTCATGTGATGCCCCGATGTTCCGATCGGGAGATTCAATAATGTAACAAGTCATGTAAAGTCATTGAGGTTAACCCTCCATTGTAAGTCGGGGAAATAGTCCCTACAGTTGTGTCAAGGTTAACCCTCCTTGTTGATCAAAGGGAAAAGTCCCCATAGTTGTGGGGCACTAGGGTTATTAGAATCTCCTAGAGATGTCAGCTCTAGTAAGATATTGTTAAGTGGGGCCGACATGTTAAGGTGGACAGCAAGTGAACGAAAGAATATAAATAGAGAGTGGGCCTCTCTATTTAACACACACTCACTCACTCATTGGGGCGCATGAGTGAGATAGGAGAATCTCTCTCAGTGAGAGAGAGAGAACAAGCTGTGGAGATCATCTTTTCTATTTTCGGGCTTTACTGCTGCCATTGGTGCTCATTCTATCTCTGAGGAAGTTGTGGGGTTTTCTCCTTTATGGTTTCCCCGAGGAAAATTCTTTGTGTCTCTTGTCTCTTGTGTTTTATTGCTGTGCATGTTATTCTCTCAGATAATATCCTAATATCATAATGCTAGATTGAATGATAAAAATATAACAATAAATCCTATCGTGGAAGAAAATTTGGGTAAAGGGAAGAAATTATCTCCTAGTGAATTTAGAAATCCCAGCTCAAGGATGGTGTTTTGTTGAGAGACTAATGAACAAAGTGGTGTATGGTTGGGTGGAGCATGGCTACCATGAATCCAATTGCTAGTTACTTTTGATTTTGAAACTATCTTAATTGTGTACTGAATATAAATATCATGTTATGCAATTGTTTGGGATAATTGTTTGGGTTATATATCATGTTTATGAATTGTTTGGGATAATTGTTAAGTTATGATAATTGAGAATATTGCAAATGAGATAGAAAAATTGAAGCAGATATAGTAAGGATGTAGAAAGTTATGGAAGCTAAGAGCATTCTTAAAAATGACACCATTGGGAATTTGTGTTGTGAATATGAGCAATCCTACATTCATAATAAGTATGAGTATGACAAAAGGGTTCATGGTGAGAAAGGATATGATAGAGATGAATATTTCACTACCATAGAAACAATAAGAGCAATGAAGAAAGAGGTAATGTAATATCCCTGGTTGAGATACCCTGAATTGATCATATGTATAATGTAAATATTGATATGTAAATGCCTGTATGCCAGAATATATGTATATTTTAATACTATTTATAGAAAAGTATATATGTAATTGGCTTCGATTGTGGTAGAACTTTGAAGAAATGGGGACAAGTGAATTCACTAGTGATATGGTAAGGGGATTGTATAGGGCCTAGGGGGTTATGATATGACCTTGTTGTAACCTTGAGTACCTAAAAGGGGCCTTATAACCTTAAGTAAGTTTAAAAGACCTTAATTAGTATTATTTTGGATTAAGAGTTAACATATGTAAAAAGTTAATTAAGGGGGAGTTAATCACTTGGACATGTTCCTTGTGGAACACATGCAAGGTTTTAGTATGTAAGTCATTCCGAAGGAATAGTGTGACTGGGAGTGGAATGCTAGGGAAGAACATAGAACTCAAATACCTAACCCAGAATGCCAAAAACTCAATGCTAATAGTGAATTCAGGAAGTCCATGGGGGTGATGAAGTCTGAGTAGAAGAGAACCTGAAATATTTGAAGCAATTTTGTACTGTTTGGCATGGAAATAGTTGTAGCTTTATTTTCCTGCTTTCCTGTAATCCTATGTTAAATTCATTTGAATTATGAGGAATGTTGAATGATAAATATTGTTGTGGAAGAAAATTTGGGTAAAGGGAAGAAATATCCTTGTGAATTCAAAAGTCTCAGCTCGAGGATGGTGTTTTATTGTGAGATTAATGAACAAAGTGCTAGGGTGGAGCATGGCTGCCACAAAGCCAATTGCTAGTTAGCTTGATTTCAGATAAGTGTTTGAAACTATCTTAATTGTGTATTGAACATAAATATCATTTTATGCAATTGAACAAATGGTAAATGTTGTTCATGTTTGAATGTTGGTAAATATATGTTTATGAATTGTTTGGGATAATTGCTAAGTTATGCTATGTTTGTGAGCTAATGTGATGCTCTATTTGTGAACTATTAAGATGTTGTAGGAAAGACTAATTGGACTTGGTGGCTGCCATGAATCCAATTGCTAGTTAGTTTGATTCCAGATAAGTGTTTGAAACTATATTAATTGCGTATTGAATATAAATATCATGTTATGCAATTGAATAGATGGTAAATGTTGTTCATGTTTGAATTTTGGTAAATCTATGTTTATGAATTGTTTGGGATAATTGCTAAGTTGTGCTTTGTTTATGAGTTGTTGTGATGCTCTATTTGCAAATTGTTAAGATGTTGTAGTAAGACTAACTGGATTTGATGGTTAGAGCATGTTATTGCTTACCCAATCCTAATAAATTATTTAAAAAGGGAAAAAGTGCCTTATGTCTTTTCGGGGATTGCGCAACCCATGAAAGCTATTGTTTGAATTTCACATACTCACCATGCTCTTTGTTTTGAAGTTATTTATGCTTGAAAAGAAGAATAATACCTTTGTTTTGGGTGTTCATTTTCATGTTAAATTGTATGAAAAAGACAAGTGCATTAACTCTGTGTTTAATGAGTACTTCTTGTTTTCCTTGAATGATAATTCTTCCAAGAGAATTCAAGTTATTATTGTGATTATATAATATAAATGGTTGAAAAGGGGAAGTTGAACCTTGTCAAATATTATATTGGTTCTGAAATTGTTGTGTTAACGGGTTTAAACTTAAGTTGGGTTCAGTCCATGATAGAAAGGAAAATATCGATGGGAAGGAATAGTTACAGTTTCTCGACTGTTGCATGTAATGAAATGATTAATTATATCTTGTAAAGGTGTTTATTTGGTTTATATATTTGTGCCAAGTTAAGGCAGAACATCTGTTAAGATCAAACCCAAAGCTTACCTTCGTTTTTTTTCCTAAAAACAACTAAGTGTTAAACTTTGAAATCGAGGAAGTCTTGATAGTTACATCAGTTTCCATGTGTTGATGTGCTGATGCCCACGTGTTGACATCAAAATTGATATACTAAGTGTTATCCATTTGTTAGAATGTACCGAAGTGCCAATGTCGATGTGTTGATGTATAAAATGATGCATTAAATCTTATTTGTATACATTGTCAAAGTTGAGGTTCTAACATCGAATTATTGACATTGGGATCGACATGTCTTTTGGAATAATTTCCCATGTTTCGTGCTGAATTTAGATTCCCCATTGTCAACGTCGAGGAAGTCGATATCCTAACATAGAGGCAGACATGTTTGGAGTGTGAGTCGAGAGACTCGAGTTCCAACATTAGGACATTGGAATTGGAATGGTAATTTATTTTCATCTATGTTGTGTGCCAACTTCTAATTTTTGATGTGTCGACGTAGGGATCGAAAAGTCGAGTGGATTATTGATGTTGTTGTTTGGATAGTGTCTAATTCTGACTTTTGATGTGCTGACATCGAAATCGACAAGTCGAGAAGTTTATGGTTTTTTTGCTCGGTCGTTGTCATTGTCGAATTCCAATTTCTGATGTTCAGAAGTCGGGATCAAAAAGTGGGAAGGGTCTTTGTTATTTTTGTTTTGCATTGCCGAATTTTGAATTTCAATGTGTTGATGTCGGGATCAGAAAGTCAGAAGGGTCATTGTCATTGATGTTCTTTATGTGATGCCAACTTTCGACGCCTGATATAGGAATTGTCAACAAGGCTTGGAAAAGTTGGGATCAACAGGGTTTTTATGTTATGCATTCATAAATGCTTCAACTTCCAACTCCGAATGTCAAAAGTCTCATAAGGGTCTGATAAAGTTGGGAAGGAAGAATTAGACCATCAAGACTTGTCTTAATGTTTTATTTAATGAATGTTATTTAAATCTAATCAAAGATTACAAAAATTTAAGCATTTTCTTGCTATGCTTCCGCATTTTTGAGTTAGGAGTGGCTCATTATGAATTGTTTAATTAATTTCGATCAAATTTTTGTGAAATCATAGAGACATTTTAGTGCTTTATGTGTGCTTTAGCTTCACAGACGGTCATATGTGTAGCTAGTAATGTTCGAGGTACGTTATAGAGTGGTATCAGATCCAGGTTTCAACACTTAACCTCGGGGAAATGTATGAAGTTTTTTTATTTCAATGAAAATTATTTCTCTATTGAACATTGAATTCATACGTTTTGAGTTTGGATGCTTGGGTTCTTATTCATTATGTTGGTGTGAACTGATGAATGAATTATTAATATTCCATATTTTACGTTAAATTATGAAAGTAAAATCTATGAATGTGAAGCTAAATCCAACAAGATGACTCCATTCCATGTTTTGATGTATTGGTCACCTAAAAATTACATGGATCTCTCTCTTATCAAGTGTATAAGAAAAATACCCACACTGACCACTACCTCCACACCCACTCCCATCACCACCCTTCTAATTTTTTTATTTTTTATTTTTTTCAAAACTTTGATCACTGGAGCAGTTCGAATCTCTGACACCCAACATCTTAATCAAGAAAAAGCGCACCTTATTAAATCCCCCACGACCAATGGGTACTCTAGATACGTCATTAACAAAACTTTTCAACAAGTACTACATCCCAAGCCCAAACCCCCCAAACCCTCCTTGCTACCCCTTTGAATTCTTTCTATGCCCTATATTTATGGAATCATATATCGCATTTCTAAACTTTTAATTAAAAATAACATCAAAACCATATTTAAACCCCATAAGAACCTTAAGCAATTATTTAGGAGCACTAAAGATAAATACAACCCCTTCTTATCCCACAATGTCTACCAAATTCCTTATTCATGTGGGAAAATATACATTGGACAAACAGGTAGATGCATTAAAACTTGTCTCAAAGAACACATCATTGATACCAATCAATATCGAGTTAACAAATTTGCAATCGATGAACAATCTTTCAAGTCTAAACATCACATTTGCTTCGATTAAACTAAAATATTTTCCTTCACATCTCATTATTCATCAAGACTCATTATAAAAGCCATCGAAATTGAAAGAAATTATAGCAACTTTAATCAAGAAGATGGCTATAAAATAAGTCAGTCTTGGATACCTTTGATCCATCAACTCACTCACCATTGATACCTTACTCATTTATTCAATACTATTTCTTTCTTACTTTTTCATCCTAGGTTTTTATTATTTTTATTTTATTTTGTTTATTCTTATTTTAATTAATTAATTTATATGTTATGAATTCTTATCTTTCTATCTTTTCTCAATTAATGCCCCCCCCCTCCCCTATTAGATTTGTAAGATTTCTTTCATGAAGTCAAACTCTTAATTCCCTCTTTTCACTCCACTTTCAATTTTCCCTTTATATTTAATTATTCTTATATATATTTTATTTTATTTTTTCTTTTAGTTCTAGCTATATCTTAAACTAAAACAATTACTTATTAATTATCAAATTAACCCCATTTTTTACTTATTTGAATCTTTTCATATTTAAATTAATAGACAATTGAATAATTTTTCCATCATTTTTTATTTCTTTTTAACCTTTGACTTTTTTCCACTTAAGTTTAAAAAATAATAAAATAAAATAAAATGTTCATTTTTAATAAAAGAATTTATTTATTTTATTATATTATTCAATTTGTCAACCTTATTTTTCTTAATTGTATCCCTAAACATTTTTATCTATAAATTTTATGATTAACGATTAGTTTTTATACTTAACAACTAGTTTTAAATTTTCTATATATACTCTACTGCGCTCTTCTTTTCTATTTGCCATATCTTCGAATGATCTTGATGATGGGTGAAGGGTCCACCCGAAGCGCGCTGATCACTTCTAAATTTCCTCACATTGCAAATCAATAAGCTTCCACACAAATGTGAAGCTAACTGAGATGAATTGCTAACTGATTATAAATGGTTAACTGAAGTTATCTGATGTGATTTATTTGTATGTATTTAAGGCAATTACCTGTAAGTGATGCAGAGAATAAAATTACAAAAGATAAACTTGTAATACAGATAATCATAATTCTCCATGGTCATCCAAGAGGTTTATCATTATGCTTTATTGAAGAAATTAAGAATTTGCTCCAGCTTTAAGTAAGAAGGAATATATCCTTATTGTAATCTCATTTTAAAATTGAAAAGAATTTGATAACATATAATATTCAGAAAATGTTTTTATTTAGAAAATTTAGTTAAGCTACGATTCAATCCTACATGGCACACATCAGAAATGAGTGGAAGTATTCTTGGTGTTGTGTTGTGTTATGGTTCTCGACATTGACTACACCTAAGGGGATAGATGCATTCCTAGTGTTTCAATGTCGAGAAGTAGGTTCTACATAACCAACATAGATCCATCTTAAACTTGTATCTACCAAGCATCGAGAAGGACCGATTTCTTGAGGTGTACTTTCTTTAATATGAAATTTTTTACATGTTTAGAAAATTTACACCTCTAGAATTTTGATCCCTTTGGTGTTTGGTAAGTCCGGGTTTAATATGGGTCTATGCTATTTTTAATTTTATATTTTATAAGAAGAAATTTTTTTAATTATTTTGCATTTAGTTCTATTTATTTTATTTTATGTGTCGACATGAATTTTTTTAATTTTTTTTTATATTTTTCATAATGTAGTGTTACAATACGTATGTGACAACATCTCTGCCATATTGGGTTGTAGAGAATATTGCTACTCTCGGTGCAATAAATAATATGTTCTTAAATTATGCAGTATATTTTGATAAATATATGATACTGTTGAGCTTGGCTAGCCATTTTGTGTATGTCATGTATTAAAATATGCAAGTTGGTATTTGCATGTTGAATATGAGAAGTGAAGTTTATAAATCAAAGATAAAGGATAAGAGGCCATGCTAATGTATTTATTTTTATTTCCTAATAAACCAAACAGAGGTGTTGTCTTGACGGTGGTTGTTGTATGTTTGATAAACCCAATCGAGGAGTTGGCTTATCATACTGGTTAACTGAATCCATGATAAACCTAGTCGGCGTGCTGGCTTGGAATTGGTTATGGATGTTGTGGAGTAGTAGTGTGTTGGCCAAAAATTTGTTTTATATGTATGCATAGGTGATGTAAGGCTTGCAGAAACATAGAAAAGTTTGATGCACACCCTAAAAAGTACTGGAAATGGTGGGTACGCTCGAGGGACTGTATAGTAGAGAATATGTAATATCCTTATGTTGGGTGGGGTAGGACTTGTCGCAACCATAGTTGTATGAAGTCAAAATGGGATACCTATGGAACTACATGAATATGCTTACACACATAAGTATTGGATTTATTTTGCATCTTCTTGTTGATTTAATGTGAATATACATGTGTATATGATTTGGACATGGTTTTGAAAATTGTGTTAAGGGATGAATCCTATTAGAAAGAATTTGACATGTGAATTTACTCATTGTTTGAGCATCGGTATTGTGGGATGCAAGGGTCTTGAAGGAATCTTATGGATGCAGTTTTCCTAAAAACCTCAGTATGAGAAACTAATTTGTTTTTTGGAAAGAGCCCAAGGAGCAGGGAAGCCACATTTGTTGGGATCCATACTGTGACAAGACTAAGAGGGGGAACTCTTACTCTTATTTTTCTATTTTTGCCATTGCTTTCTAGAAAAAGAATGTTGTTGATATGCATGATATAACTAAAAAATCTGTTGTATTTATAGACAATGAATACTAAAAATAATTAATTTTTTGTAAAAGAAAGGAAGATGAATGGATTCATATATATGCATTTGATTTGTCAAGCATGAAGTGCGTGAAATCCTTTTGAACAAAGCATGAAAATTCCTAGTCATTTAAGTAAATGAAATGACTTATTTTTAATACATATGTCCATGTATCGACCTAATGAAATTCATGTCGATGGGTTTCACAAGTAGGTTTCAAACCAAACTGGTTGTAGCTGTTAAAGAAGCAAGACAAATCTTTGTTAGTGAGAAGAGTGTGGAGGTCAAAGTCAACAGAAGAAACATGTAGAGGTTGATGGACTTGGGCATGAAAGTTCAATTTGAAATATGCAAGGAATAAAAGAACCCACAGAATTTAGGGAATTTGAAGTATGTAAACATTGTGTAAATAAGTCTGCAAAATTTTGTTCATGTGTCTTGGACAAAATAACACTATGGATGATATATAATTTAAGGGGGAGGAGAATTTAATACCCCTAGTTGATACCTCCTAAACTAATCATATGTATAATGTAGATATTGATTTGAAAATTCCTACATAACAGAACAAATGTATATTTTAACATTATTAATATAAAAAGATATATAACTAGATTCGATTGTGGAAAAACGATGAAGGAATAGGGATAGGTGAATTCAACAGTGAAATGGTAAGGGGGGTGTAGAGGGATTAGGGGGTTATGATATGACAATGTTGTAACCTTGAGTACCTAAAAGGAACCTTATAATGATTAAATAAGTTTAAATATCTTAATTAGTATTCATATGTATAAAGAATTAACTTGTGTAAAAAGGTGATTAAGCGGGAGTTAATCACTTGGAAATGTGCCTTGTGGAACACATGCAAGGTTTTAGTGCGTAATTCGTTTCGAAGGCATGGTGTGGATGGGAGTGGGGTGTAGGGGAAGAATGAAAAACTCAGAACGCCTAACCTAAAACATTGAAAACTCAATGCTGGTGACAAATTCAAGAAGGCCATGGAGGTGACAGAGTCTGAATAGAAGAGAACTTGAAACCTCTGAAGCAATTTTGTATCATTTGGCATGGAATTGGTTGTAGCTTTATTTTTTATTGTTTGTAATAGAATTGGTTGCAGCAATTTTTTAGAAATCATCTATGAAAGAATAATACTGAGATCCTCCCATTGAAGGGACCGACACTATCCCAAATGCATCAATGTTAACTCTAGTATTTCTTTATCCGTAGTAGTACTAGATGATAACCTTACTTGAATTTGATTACGTTAAATACAATTTTCACATAAGTTGAATTCTTCAAAACAATTAGGGATACCTTTGACCATACCTTTTCTATGCATAGCATGAATAACTTTCTCACCTATATTCTCCATCCGTTTATGCCACAATACGTGGTCTAGTCGACTAACATTAGAGGAAATTTGGGGTCTAAAATGGGCCTTATAAGAAAACACGCCAATAATGATTTCTTGTGAGTTGGAATTCAAGAACCAATATAATTCCAATAAAATGAGTCAACCATGATGGTTGAATTGACATATTTGTCATAAAAAAAACTACTCTTTTTGTTCGTGTTTTCGACATATCTTGCTATATTTTTACTCAAATTATGATCGAGAGAACTCATTGGATTCAGAATTTGATTCCACATCTAATGAGTACCCACACTGTATACTTTTGATTGACCCCTCTACCCCAAAAACAAGAAATACTTGAAAAAACATGATCATCACATTTTTTCAGGTATTTCTTGTTTTTTGGATAGCGGGGTTCATCGAAAGTATGCAGTGGGGGTACTTGTTGGAGTAAAATCAAATTCCACATCTAACGAGCTCTCCCGATCAAAATTTGAGTAAAAAAACAGGGAGATATGTCAAAAATATGAACACAAAAAGTAGTTTTTTCCTTTTTTCCTCCAAAATTAATAAATATTATTTTATTATTTTCCTTAGGAGGCCCATTTTAGACCTCAAAAATCCTCTAATGACAAGCATATGTTTCATTGGACCTTGGACAAACCACATTATCACTTTTGTTGGTCTCTATTATTCCCAATAGCTTATACATGGTTCTGATTCAAAATCCCCTCATTAATACCATCGCTCCTCACACCATCTTGAAGGCATATTTCACAAATATATATATTGTACTCCTACATTTCCCATCTTAGTTACAAAGATCGGGTTCTTATCTAGACCTAGAGTATCTAGTACTCTTGGAAGTGTTCTTATTCTTCCATCTTTTAGTTTTATTTGAGCATTTCCTTGTCCAACTATCCTGGTTGGTGAGTCATCACCCACTAGGACATCACCACCATCGATATTCTCATAGTCACATAACCACTCTCTACAAGGTGTCATATGATATAACATACCAGATTTGATCAACCAAGAGTCACAATTTACTATGTACTTGAGGATTCCAAATACACATCTCCTTTCTCTTCTTGTGAAGACTTACCAACATTCAACTGACCTTCCTTAGACCCTTTTCCTTTCACAAACTCCATAAACTTGTAGTTTCATCTATAGTGTATGAATTTACCACAACACAACCATGTTGTTATCATTGGACCATGCGAGTTAGTCTTAGATCTAACCCTTAACTTCTATATTTTACTAGAGGTTTTTCTCTTTTCTCTGTCTATCAGTCGAGTTCATACTGTCAATTCATCATGGTTTGATCCTTCCATGTTATTTCATATCATTTATTCGGACAATAGAGATGTGACCACATAGTCGATATTCAATCTGGTATTATTTCTTCCAATAGCCACGACCAGGCTATCATAGGAATCTAGTAAAGAAGAAAACAAACTTATGCACTTTTCCTCCTTGATGATTTTAATATCCATGGACAAAAAATGACTGATAATAGTGTTTAACACATTCAATATCTGTAACTAAATCACCTTCACCCATCCTCTAAAGATTCAACTTCTTCCAAATAAACAACTTGTTAACTAGACATTTTGGATGGTACGAGTTCCTCAACTTTTCTCACAATTTATTTGGAGCGTCTTCTTATGAAACATTCAACAATAAATAATTTGCTAGACAAATTCAAATTATACTCCTTGTAATTCTATCAATATTTTTCAAATTTTCCTTTGACACACCCATTGAAGTCATTTCTGGGTTGACTACAATCCATTATTCTTGATCTATAAGGGGTTCCTCCATCTTAAGCTTCCAAAGCTCAAAATTTTGTCTATTAAACTTTCCAATTTCTAGGCAATGTGTTAGCCACTGTAACAATGAAACAATACTTCAAGAATACTTCCACTGTAATAGGTATTCTCCCAGATCCAGGACCAAGCCACAACCTTTAGAAACAAAGGTATCCCCCTGCAGCTAAATATAGCTCTCATACCAACTATTGGGTTCTTGATACTGAATATATCATATTTGCAAACTGATTCATATAGTTAAAAAAAATTATATTTAAATAATGGAACACATCAACACATTACACAAATATTACCCTAGAGACCTCTCTCCTGGAGGAAAACTAGAAAACTAGTGATATTTTTCTCATTTAGTACTCAAACACTCAAAATAGGCGTTTACAACTGTGATCTGCAAAACCACAAATCACACTCCATCATATGTTCATGCTACACACTATACCCCTCATAGTATATGCTTACATTGTACATCATGCATAGCCATTACATATTATTTATAGATGCATTACAACCAACTGCTCATTTATGACAATCCATAACTTCCTAACCTTATTCATTCATTATGTTAAAGTTGAATTGACTAGGGTAAATTTGGTTGATTTCTCATTGATACTTTTCTTTGTTCCATCGACTTCCCATCAACCCAGGAGTTTTTCTCTTGAAAAAACATCTATTCTAGTCAGTTAGTCAAGCAAACTTCTACCATCCATCACATATGACTACAGTTGACTATCAACTTTCCCACTTGACCCATATGTAAATAATATAACATTTGCAACAACTCGAAGGAGAAATCAATTATTCCTTTCTAGATTTGATCCCAAAATAATCCTCTCCCTCATCCTTTGATATGTTTCTTCCTAAATCCTTATGAAACATATCCTATAAGAGTATAACAAAGATTATTGCTAGTAGACTCAATTATTTTCTTCATGTTATCATCTCAACTAATCAAGGAGGGTTCCAAAAAAGAAAAATATTAGATAATACAATTTTGGTCCAGGAGGCCATTCACTCCAACATAAGTAGAGGAGAAAAGGTTATAATCATCAAACTAGATATGGATAATTCTTTTAATAGGCTAAATCATGATCTTCTCTCTCAAGTTTTAGGAAAAATTACCATTATCTATCAAGTTTACCAATTGTATAAAACTTGTATTGGGAATCCTTAGGTTGCTCCCCTAGTCAATGTGAGGAATACCAATTTGTTCAAGTCCTTAAGGGGCCTGATACAAGGATGTTCCATTCCCCCCTAGTTTATTTAATTATGGAAGATTCATTAAGTTTTGGGTTAGAGGCATCTAGAATGGAAGGAAGTGTCCCTAGAATTGAAATAGACAAAGGGATGAAAGAAATAAATCACTCCCAGTTTGATTTGTAACATGGAGATGAGGATTAAAGAGGATAATCACCTCCTAGATAACTCAACTCAATAATGAAAAACACAATTCGCAATTCACAAGAATAAGGAAAATAGGCATAAAACTAACTTGTATTAGCGCAAGGCTTAAGAGCCTTTATAAATAATTACATCCATGTCCGAATTTGACAAGTAAAACCATTATTTAATATAGATACAAAATAATCTAATTAAATTGTGGAAAAGAGTGCCCAATACAATAAATGAAAGGGACACCTCTCATTAGCCAAATTCCTCCTAGTTTAATCCAAAAAGTGCCACTTCTTTCATCCTCCTAGTTTAAGCATGAGAACAATAAAATCTTGTTAGAAGAGGATGGTGACCCATAACAATGTATGGAAAGAAGATTGAGTGTTGCACTGAGGTTTGAGGTTTGTTTTGAAATGTTCTATCACAAAATGAAGACACTAAGGGTTTTACTGCATATGGAAGGTGCATTAGTGAAGCAAGTGGGGAACAAAGCCAGGCCATACATTGTTGAGCCAATGTAGTCTGGGTGGGGCATAGAGCTATATTAGATTCCAAAGCTACATGATTGATGCATATGTGTGACCATGTGAAGAATAATTATCCTTGTGTGGTGCATTCTTGAGATGAGCTAATAACAACCTTGAAATGATGGAGACTCCTCTCCAAATAGGGTTTTGTGATGTTGTGTGCATGGAGGACAGGAAATAGAGATGTAACTATGGGAAGCTAGGTACTAATGAAAATAAAATCTATGGCTGGTGTTGGACTGTTGAAATAAAACCTACTAGAAGTGGTTTCTAAATGAAAAAATTCCATCAATGGGAAATAATGTCATTCTCTAATTTAGTTGTGTTGGATTTGGATATTGTTCTTGTTTATCTCTTATTTCAAGTATACATGAGGATCGCCATTCTTTTATGTTATCTATATATGCACATTTCATGTCATTTTGGCATCAGGGGGTTCCCCACCCATACTACATTAGTTTAGAAGCATCATGGGGATCCCAACATTCTTTAGGTTTGCATCTCGCCAC
Organism: Pseudotsuga menziesii; assembly: GCA_001517045.1. Lineage (NCBI taxonomy): Eukaryota > Viridiplantae > Streptophyta > Pinopsida > Pinales > Pinaceae > Pseudotsuga > Pseudotsuga menziesii. Next base: position 332,140 of record LPNX010252753.1, read on the forward strand.
AACAATATAGAGGCACACTTCTAGTATATCTAGCATTTGACCTAGATCAACACCCCAAACAAACTACATATCTACAACATCATTTGTCCTATCTCTGCACCCCACTTAATTTAGGTACACTTCACTCAACAACAATGTATGGATTGGGTTCCTTTGGAGATTGTCCCTCCCACCTAGATATATGTAGGAACCTTCTCAGATCATCATTTTTTAGTAGCACTGTTAAGATCTGGTTACATTGGAGACATGCCCTCCACCCCGATCTATGTAGGTACCTACTCCACTCTACAACACCTCAATCCTTCTATTAAATTTGTAAAACATTGATCTACAGGAAAATGAGATCAATTGAGAAGTAGAATTATGCAGTGGAATATCAAAGACAATGTACACTGAACAAGACAAATTTGAGACAAATATGATAATAATTGATCAGTTAATTACGACATTAATCTTCATTCCTTCCAGCAGTAATACAATGGTGTTACAATAAGAAGAATTCGAATCATGTGGATAATATTTGAATCTACCAACTAAACCTGAATGACTGACTAAATTAGTGTGTCTAAATCATTGCATGGGAGCAACTAGTCTAACCCTTGATGTCTAAATCAGTTTATAATCAGTTAAAAGCTGGGGTAGGTGGAAAAAGGTGCCCCTCCCCATGCATGCATGCATGCAAAACTTGCACTAGAATAACTAAGAGTGATCTAACTGATTGTAACTGGAGTTTGAATCAACATAACTTCCTACCTACCACAACCAACTAATGGATGCTGTTGGTGGCACTCAAAGTGGCTCCTATAATGTAGGGATTATCACCGGTGGCACCAATGGCAGCAGTGGCACCAGTGGCACAAATATCATGTTGGCACCAAACTCATCCAAATGACTCCTAATTTAGGCAAGATGATCAAATAGACTATATATGGAAAAGGGACGATTATTTAATCCCAACACCCCCCCTTAATCCTAACTTGGACAACTTTGGGCCCTGGAAACTAGGCCAAAAGTAACCCATACAATCTAATGAAAAATACAAATTTCTTAATAAACTAAGAAAATTAGGGTAAACCTCATGGAACCCCCCCCCCCCCCCCCCCAAAAAAAGCAGTGAATCAGGAAAACAAGCTATACTTAAGAGGAAATTTTCCTCTTTGGGTAAAAATTTGTAAAATTTTGCTACAATTTGTAGCTTTGTGGAGCATCCATGTAGAACATGGTTCTTATGTGCAACAACATCTTGGGACTATGCATGTGAACCTTTCCATCTTCTTTTGATCTGCTGAATGTTTTTTTTGTCTCTTCTTTTTGGAGGAGGGATGGAATGGTCCATTTTGTTCTTCGCTGGTCCAAATTGTGGATCATTTTCTATCATCAAGTAGCATCTTCCTAGAATTTTGTTGCACCACTTTGTAGGTAGTAAAGTTGTGTGAGAGAGTGAAACATATTCATTCTGATACTGGGACCTTGTTTTTCTTCTATCATCTGGATCCCCAACATCATTCCCAGTTGCTTCAATGGGATTTTCAACCGATTTAGTCTTCTGATTCAGAATAGGAGATGGATCTGGATATGGATCATCTTGAGGTAAAATTTCAATATCAAGATCATGTTGATCTTGTTCCTCATATTTTGAAACTGAAATCTTAGACAACATATCATTATCTGGAAATGGAGATTAAAGAGAGTTTATACCTCCCCTTTCGAATGGCTATTGAGATTTTGCTAGAGATGAGTATGGAAGAAAGTGTGATAATTCATATGCCTTGGAGGAATGGTTTGCAATACCCTTTGCTGTAATATTCCCAGTTTATATATCTGAGATCTCCATTGAGTCAGGACCAAATACAACTTGCTTTGGCGAGCTAGTATGGGTCATCTAATAAACATATAACAAATTTGCTGCAAGAGAGGCCACATAGAGTACATTATTGAACTCACCATGCTGTATTTTAATAGAACCTCTACCTACTGCTGGGATATGTGAATTATCCCCCATATGAATGCTAGATCCTCTTGAGATATCTAGATTAGTGAAGGATTCTTTGGAGGAAACCATGTGGTTGGATGTTCCAGAATCTATCAAGTAAGCCTTCGACTAAGTGAAGCATGCTTTCAAAGCATGACACCTCTCATATTCTTTAGTATGCTCTCCAGATTCAGACATCTTTGCACCTTGTGGAAGGTAAATATTGTTTTTTTCAAGGAGTGTTGTCAACTGGTCTATGGTATTCCTCATGCACTAGATTTTTGGATGAAAGACTCTCATACAATATGGACACTTAGTCTTCTCGAATTTCTTCTTTTTCCTTGAACTTGAGGCTCCTTCGAACGATATCCGATTCTACTTTGGATTTAAATAAGTGTTTTTGGTATCCTTCCCTTTGTGATTCCCTCTTGCTTGCACATTATTTGAGTCTATCACTAAGAGTGGTAGGTTATGGGAGGTTTGAAGCACTCCCATTTGAACCAATTTATCTTTCTCTTGTATTAAGGACTCAACAAAAGCATCTAGAGAAGGCATATTCCAATTAGGGATAGAATCTCTTCCGGAATGGAATATAGAGACAAATATTGAGTATTGAAATCCAATATTGCTCAGTACTGACATGACAAGATGCTCATATTTCCTCTATAATCCACATCGTTTGCATTGCAGTACTAGTGACATGTATTTTGTGAATAATTGTTTAATAGATTCGAAACTGCTGGGTTGTAAAGCAATGAGCTCATTCTCCAAAACATGCCCTCGAAGCTCATCTTGTTTTCCAAATAAAGATTCAATATTATCCCAAGCTTCATTCAGAATCCTTAGTCCCTCAAGGTGGAACAAAAGATACCAAGAGATATGAGTGCACATGATGTCGAAGGCCTCATCAAGTTGATTCAAAAATTTGTTCTTCTCAACATATTGTTGGGGCTCAGTTTCTCTGCCCATTGTCATCCTAAATAGACCAAGCTTGCGCAAGGCTACCTGCATATCTTCCCTCCAAAGAGTAGTTGAAGGGTGTAAGGATTTAGGATACGAGAGTTGAAGAATCCATCTTTCTATATGTTGAACAATCAATTCCTCAAGAAGCTGCGTAAGTACCTGAAAATAACACTACAAAAAACAATTCAATTCGTAATCATGTTCATTTCAAGCCTTTCCACCTTGACATGTACATTTTCTCATATTCCATTACACCTGGATAGACTTCTCTAGACAGAATCCAGAGGGAGGAAGGCTATCATTCTAGGATTTATGTGGAAACTTAGTTGCTTCTAGTGTACAACGGAGATCATACAAGACTTGTTGCTAGCTTGAAGGCTCTGATACCATGTTAAATTTTTGAACCATTGATCTACATGCAAATGATAGCAACCGAGAAGTATAATTATGCAGTGGAATATCAAAGAAAATGTACATTGAACAAGTCAAATTTGAGACAAATATGACAAGAATTGATTAGTTAATTACAACATTAATCTTCATTCATTCCAACAGTAATACAATGGTGTTACAATGAGAAGAATTCAAATCATGTGGATAAGATTCGAATCTACCAACTAAAATTGACTGAATGGATAACTCAATGTGTCTAAATCACTGCATGGGAGAAGCTAGTATAACTCCTGATGTCTAAATCAGTTTGCAATCAATTAACAAATGGGGTATATGGAAAAAGGTGCCACTCCCCATGCATGCATGCAAAACTTGCACTAGACTAACTGATTGTAACTGGAGGTTGACTCAGCATAACTACCTACCTACCACAACCAACTGATGGAGGTTGTCGGTGGCACTCATAGTGGCTCCTAGAATGTAGGGATCGGCACTGGTGGCACCAAATGGCACTGATGGCACCAATGAAACCAATGGAACTAGTGGCACCAATATCACATTGGCACCAAACTCATCCAATGACTCCTAAGTTAGGAAATATGATCAAATAGATGATATATGGACAATGGAATATTATTTAATCATAACACCTTCATGTACTCACCTTGCAGTTAGCTCCAATTGGCTCTACACTTAGACATCTCTTCAAATATAGTTTCATTTATCTTTTAGCTATGGTTTCAATTTTCTCACATTTAAACCAGGAGGAGAAAAGCATGGATGATTTCTAGTCTAAACTGAGAGTAATTGGGCTACCAGGTAGCCCATGTGGGCCAAGGAGAGACCCACCTGTACATTATTTCACTCCACTAGTTAGTTAGGTATCTATCATTAAATAATAGATATTTATCAATGAGGTCATTTTGATAAAGTTCAAGTGGAAATTTGTAAGCTTATATAAAGGCTTTGATCAAATCACTCGTATTCTTCTTTCCATCTTGTGTGTGTTTATTGTGAAATTGTCTAGTACTAAGTTTATTTAGTATTTTTTTTAGAGGTGAGGCTCAAAGAACTTCTTTGAACCTCACCTCCCCCTATTATAGATCATAGTTTGTAGATGATACTCTTCTAATGGGGGGGGAGAATATTTAACTATATCCCAATAGTTCAGAAGGATTCTAGATTCATTTTGTCTCACCTATGGAAGTAAAGTCAACATCGGGAAAAGTAGAATATGTGGTTGGAAAAAAAGTTCGAGAAACCTCATTAGCATGTGAAGGGAAATTGAATTTCCTAGACATGTTAATTGGGATTATTTCAAATATCTAGGAATTCCAATACCTAAATGGATCCAAAAATCAACAAAGTGGCAAGGAATTTTGGACAACCGCAAAACAAAATAAAGCAGTGGGGAGAAATTTGGATAAACTTAGTGGGAAGGCTCATGTTGATGAAATATGTCTTAACCTCCCTATAGTTGTTCTTCTGTTATATCCTCTATCAACTAATAGAATTCATAATCATATCTCTATATAAAGAAAACAAATCTTATGGTGGGGAATCAAGACTAATGAACATAAGATACAATTGGTAAGTTGGAAAATAATTGGAGGTCCATTTAATGAAGGGGGGTTCAAATAAGAGATTCAAAAGTAACCAATATTGAATTGGGATCTAAAATATTTTTTAACATTATCTTTGGAAGGAAAGGATGGGAAAAACTATCCCTACATAAGAATTATCTCGGAGAAAACTGGCTTAGATGCTTGGATCAACCCCTAAGGAGATCCCAAGGAACTAAAATTTGGAGGCTATGCAAAGAGGCCTAAGAGTTATTCCATAAAGAATTATTTTGGATCCGAGGGAATGGAAAGAGACTTAGATTATGGGAGGACAACATGCACAAATATACTCCATTGGGAACTATTCATATTATCTCTCATCATCTTATCTATAAATCCCCATTGAGTAAAAAATATTCAATATTCAAGGTGGACTCAACGAAGTTTATACGATGAAGCAAGGGTACCAAAAACTCCAACAAGCTCATCAGAATCCCCAGAGATATTCCATTTGGAAGGATTTTGGAGAAACAATTCTCTTCCTAAGATCAACATTTTATGCTATGAAGTGGTGCATCATAAAATTACCATAGGGGATAATCTTCAAAGAAGAAGCTTTCTAGTCCCAATGAGATGCCCTCTATGAAAATATTAAGAGGAAATAGTTAGACATATGTTTATAGATTGATCCTTTCCCAAAGAAGTTTGGGAAGAATTCTTAGGGACTTCTTCACTCCTCCCTTAGGCCCCCTCAATGCTTTGGAGACTGGTCCAAATCATGGGGAAATACTAATCCTTTTTCATGGAAAAATAATCCACTTCTCAAGTGGTGTTGGTTAGATATTCCAAAATTTATTTGTTGGAATATTTGGTTAGATAAAAACCAAGCTATCTTCCAAGACCTAAATCCTTCCCCAAAGTGAGTTGTTATTAGGGAAAAGGCCTTAATGGCATAATGTTGTCATTTGCAATGGAATAGTGATAAACCATTTGATAACTTTTCTTCGAAGGAAAGGGATCATATAACATTTCTCAACATATCGAATAAAGGTAGAATTCATAAAATTAGTGCCAAACCTTCCTTGAGGTGCAAATTAAAATTAAATGAGATGGAACTAAAGGAATGGAAAACAATCTAGAACAATACCTTCTCTTTTTAGATGGGGCTTAAAAGGGAAATCCAAGGGTGGCAGGAGCAAGAGGGGAGATTGTAGACCTTAATGGAAATTCTCAGGAAAACTATGCATGGGGCCTGAGAACTACTGCTAATAACATCGTTGAATTCCTTTCTCTTTACCAAGGTGTTGATATTATTTTGCAAGTAGGTATCCGGGGGGTCATTATACTTGGAGACTCATTATTTATAATCGATCTCGGATATCAATGATAACAATGATGAATTTCAAGCTTGATAGAATCCTAGAAAGAGTTAGGAGAACGTTAGAAATCATGGGGAAACCAATGTTGGAGACATTCACCACCATACACACTCATTTTGGTCAAATTGGCCTAGTTAAATCACTATCCTAAGTTTTATTGACTTAATTGACATTAGAGGAGCACTAGATGACATTAGCTGGATCACACCCATGCCTACCTTCAGTCAAGGAGGCTAACTTAGCTTTCTCCTACATTTGGGGAGGCTAACTGGAGCACTCCAGGGGTGATCTGAGTGTCATTAGTGCCCCATATTGCTAACTGATGGTTACAATTAGTTAAACAAAGAAGTGAAGGCACCTTCCTTCATTAAATTGATTATTTAATGAACTGGAGTCAACAAGGGCGCCTCCAACCACTTCTGATGTTCAGTTACACTTCAGTTAACCTCGTCAGGCTTCATTGGAGTCATTGATGTGCTACCACTTGTTGGTTGGCTTGCAGTGACATGTGTCTGACCTACTTTCAGTTAGACTCGGTCATTTATTGCACTCCCACTTCAGTTAGGGCTTAGTTGAGTCAATTATGGGTTTGATCAGTGGTTAACTTGAGTGTTGACTGTGGCTTACATTCAGTTAAGCTAGACTCACTCATTCAATTTGAATTACCTCCTTGGGAATTCAAATTGCTTTGTCATTCATGCTTGCAGCATGATCTTGTATTGTATTACTCATTCTTTGTGTGAATATACAGAGCGACTACTCATTTTGTAGCACAATTACACCATTTTCATGCCTTATTGTTATCAATCTTTGATCAGACTTGTGTTTATTCCATAGATTATTGTGACAAATTAATATGGTATCAGAGCGCACGGTGGGATGAAGCTCATATCTCTCAAAAACAATGTTTTCGACAGATCTTGCATGAAAATTGAGCAATATCTCAAAAATCCAGCACTGCACCAGAAGCCAAGGCTTACCACTTAATACCCCAAGTAAGGAACTTGTTTATCAAGCTTGCTTGATTGACTATGCTGGGTGTGATGAAAGCCTAAAATGTGTAGGCTGTCCGACCTTACATTACCATTTTTGTTGTGATTTTTAGGTTTTTAATAGGTGAAAGCATTCGCTCCAGTAGATTCAGATGGCTTCTTCCGTAGATATTTTGACTCCGTTAAATTTCCACTCATGGAAAGGAGACATGGAGATCCAGGTATGTGCCAGAGGACTCTATAGGGTCACTAGGGACACTGAAGAAGAGCCTGCTTCTATGACAAATAAAGATATATTCTTGAACAAGAAGGATGAAGCATTCAGATTCTTGTGCCTCTCTGTTTCCCAGGATCTTCTTTTCCATCTTTCAGGATTGAGGACTCCAAAGAAAATTTGGGACAAATTGGAAACCATGTATGGAAAGTAGGATGATTTGAGAGTTTACCAGCTCAAAAATGAATTGATGTCTCTCTAGCCTTCCAATTTCAAGACCTTTAATGACTTTTTCACAAAGTTCAAGCACATTGTCTTACTGTTGAAGCAATGCAAAGTGGAGAAGGAGGATGATCAACTCATCCTTGCCATACTCTCCAAACTTGGAGCTAGTTTTTTAGTTTTTTTCTCTAATTTCGTGCAGGGAAGCTCAAAACCCCTGGATGGAAGATGCCTACACTCAATGCCTTCATTGAGTCCCTAACAAGTGAACATGATAAGCTTATCTAGATGGGGATCATCATATCCTCCTGTGATCAAGCCCTCCATGTCTTGGGGCCCAAATATCTGAAGGGTAAAGGAAAGCAGCAGAAGAACCCAAAAACTAAATTTGAAGCTCCTACGCCTAAAGTTGAAAACTAGCAACATGATGAGTCTTCTGGCTCAAAGAAGAACAAAGAAAAAGGGCATCATGGAAAGGAAAAATTCAAGTGTTCATACTGCGGGAAGGGATTCCACCCTAAACATGCCTACATGAAGAAGAAGTTTGATGAAGCTACCTCTCTCCTTGAGAGAAATCACATCAATATTCTGGAAAGCTTTTGGAGGAGAGATCAACAAGATAGGGAACCACAACTGAAAGAGGTCATGCCCTCATGGCAAGCACTTCGAAGTCCAAAGCACTCTTGATTGATTCTTGATATTTGAACCACATGATGGCTGAAAGAGACTCCTTCTCATCCTTGGAGACCAGAAAATCCATCCCCATCCACATGGGAGATGACTCCACCATCATTTCATAAGGACAAGGTACGGTTGATCTTGAGAATGGCTATTTTTCAAATGTTTTGTATGTACCATCTTTGGCATCAAATCTCCTTAGTGTCTATTAGATGACACATACAGGAGTGCCTAAGAGAGTATCTTTCAGCTCGAACGATGTTGATATAATAGAACTTGCATCTCGGAAACTTGTTGCTAAAGGCCTTGCAAACCATCATGCAAAATCCTATGATTTTCCCCACTTTGTGGCAGATGCAAAGCCCACCGCTCTGCTAACTCATGGAAATGAAGTTAGGAGGATGTGGAATGAGAGGTTTGGCCATATAAGTTTCAAATATTTTCAGCAATTATAGAAAACTCCATGGTTGAAGGCCTCCCGGTCATCAAGGAAACCACTGGAATTTGCAAGGGCTGTGTGGTTGGAAAACACCTTGAGCACAAGTTCGATCGAGGGAAGGAAAACCGAGCTACGGGCATTTTGGGGCTGATAAATTCTGATATAAGTGGTCCAATTCTTGTCACATCCATGAATGGATCAAGGTATCTTTTGAATTTTATTGATGATTTTTCAAGGTACACATGGGTCTTCTTTCTCAAAAAGAAGTCTGAAGTATGTGAAAAATTCACTGAACTGAAGGCCTTGATCGAGAATGCCTCTGGGATTAAGATCAATATCTTGAGATCTGATAATGGTGAGGAGTATGTCAGTAATGAGTTGCTATACATATGTTCCCAAAGTGGTATTCAGGTCCAACATTCAATTCCCTACACTCCTCATAAGAACGGTGTAGCGGAAAGGAAGAATCAGTCTCTCAAGGAGATGGCCACCTGTATGTTAAAATCAAAGAAGTTGGCTGAAAATTTGTGGGCTGAAGCCATGCATGCTACAGAATACATTCATAAAATATTTCCACACTCATCTATGAAAGGGAAGACCCCTTTCGAAGCATACTTTGGACACAAGCCAAATGTGTCGAACCTGCGGGTGTTTGGGTCCACTGCATGGGCCCGAATTCCATTTGATAAAAGAAGGGATTTGCAAATGAAAAGAATAGAATGTCTATTCATTGGGTATCCTGATTAATCAAAAGGTTTCAAGTTGTTGGCTATCAAAACAAAACAGATCACCGGTTGCAAAAATGAACTCCATCTACCTAGTTTTGGCAATTTCAGCATCTAAGCACTGGGAAGTGCATCATATGGATGTTCAATCAGCCTTTTTACATGGATATATTCATGAGAAGATATACATGAATCATCCTAAGGGCTACATATTTGATCCATATTTGGTTTTCAAGCTAAAGAAGTCACTATACGGGTTAAAACAGGCCCCAAGAGAGTGGTATTCCAAGATGGATGCCTTCCTTCTCTCGCAAAACTTCCAAAGGTGTAGATCAGATCCAAATGTGTATATACAGAAGTATGATGGTCATTTGATTATTATTTTTTTATATGTTGATGACTTACTGATCATAGGTAGCACAGTTGCTTCCATTTCAGCCATCAAAATTGCCCTCCACAATGCATTTGAAATGAGCAATTTGGGGCTCTTAAAACAATTTTTGGGGCTCGAAATTGAGAAAATTTCTGATGGGATAATGGTCACTCAGCCCAAATATGTATAAGACCTATTAGTCAATTTTAACATGGCTGAATGTAGGCCTGCACCATTCCCTTTCCTTTCAGGGATCAGCCTTGAAGAAGGAAAAAGCACACCTCCCATGGACTGCACTATCTATCGACAACTGATTAGTAGCTTGTTGTACTTGACACATTATTGGCTTGATATCTATTATTCCATGAATGCTGTATCAAGATACATGTAGCAGCCTCATGATCTTCATTGGAAGGCAGCCAAGAGGATCCTCCAGTATATTCAGGGATCCAGAACCTACGACATTCACTATACTGCAGACTCCAAGCTAGAGCTGGTTGGATACACAGATTCTGATTGGGTGGGTGATTCTATTGATCAAAATTCTACTTCTAGATATGTATTCATTTTTGGTGGTGGCCCCATTTGCTGGTCTAGCAAAAATCAGGCTGCCATAACATTATCTTCACTAGAGGCTGAGTATCAAGGAGCAGTGAATGCTTGCATCCAAGCAGTTTGGTTGCAAGGCATTATTTCAGAGTTTGATCTTGGTAGTACTTTGTCCACTATCCTCTTTTGTGACAATCAAAGTGCTATTAAGATATCCACAGATCCATTTACCAGGAAGAGGACCAAGCATGTAGAGATCCACATGCACTATATCAGGGAGCTAGTGAATGACAGGACCATCATTCTGCAATACTGCCCTACTGATGAGCAGATTGCAAACATCTTCACCAAGAGATTTTCAGAAAAGAAGTTCACTTACCTCCATTCACTGTTGGGGGTGAGTCCATCAGGGTGATCAGACTACTTTCAGTGTTAAGCTTGAGGGGGGGGGGGTCCCACTGGGTTTTCCCTCTTTTCCTCACTTGGTTTGTTTTTGAGAATTGTTTCAGTTTTAGTATTGTACAGGGTGACCTATGGCCTTAGTTGTTGGGGCCCTAGCATTTTTATGCATTTTATGTTTTCTACTCCTCCCGAGTATATATTAAGGGGGGGTGTTGGAGACATTCACCACCATACACACTCATTTTGGTCAAATTGGCCTAGTTAAACCACTATCCTAAGTTTTATTGACTTAATTGACATCAAAGGAGCACTATATGACATCAACTAGATCACACCCACGCCTACCTTCAGTCAAGGAGGCTAACTTATCCTTCTCCTACATTCGGGGAGGCTAACTGGAGCACTTCGAGGGTGATCTGAGTGTCATTAATGCCCCATATTGCTAAATAATGGCTACAATCAGTTAAACAGAGTAGTGAAGGTGCCTTCCTTCATTAAATTGATTTTTTAATGAACTGGAGTCAACAGGGGCACCTCCAACCACTTCTGATGTTCAGTTACACTTTAGTTAACCTCATCGGGGTTCGTTGGAGTCATTGATGCACTACCACTTGTTGGTTGGCTTGCAGTGACATGTGTCTAACCTACTTTCAGTTAGACTCAGTCATTTATTGCACTCCAACTTCAGTTAGGGCTCGGTTGAGTCAATTAGGGTTTTGATCAGTGGTTAACTTGAGTGTTGACTGTGGCTTACATTCAGTTAAGCTAGACTCACTCATTCAATTCAAATGAACTCCTTGGGAATTCGAATTGCTTTGTCATTCATGCTTGCAGCATGATCTTGTATTGTATTACTCATTCTTTGTGTGAATATACAGAGCGGCTACTCATTTTGTAGCACAATTACACCATTTTCATGCCTTATTGTTATTAATCTTTGATGAGACTTTTGTTTAGTCCCTAGATTACTGTGATAGATTAATAACCAAGAATATGAAAAAATACAAAACCTAACAGTTACCCTCTAAGAAGGGGAGTTAAACGTAATAACTAATATTATCTCTCATGAAAAAATTCCATAAATTTGGTATGTGGGAGGGAATCATTAAATGGAGGATGGATCTTTAGAAATTAGGAAGTGATCATATGCCCAAAATCAAGACCAGGTGATTAAGGAAAGGGGAAGCATAATCATATGAACATGCGGCAATTAGGGTTTCCACCTCATGCCTACACCATGTGTAAGAAAAGGGTTATGATGAGTTGTTGGGAACGTGGATCTATGCTAGTGATTCAAGCATGAATATATTATGAGATTGTTAAGTTTTCTTTTCAAATAGAAAAAAATATCACTGAAATAATAACAAGCACAACATAACAAAATAGAACACACAGATTTACCCTGGGAAACCCTCCTAGGGAAGAAAACCCAACATCACATCTCATCGGATCATCATGAGAATCACATATCGTCACATCATCATGAGCATTGCATCTCATTTCAGGTATCCTTATCCTACACATCACCTGTAATAAACACAACATCACAACTTAATGCAAAATTATCGACAGTATAAAAAAATGTTGGATCGTCCACAAATGAATGCAGGACCACAATGTCCACAAATGAATGTAGGACCACAACATATGCAAATGAATTCCATGCCACAACATCTGCAAATGAATTCCATACCACCACGTCTGCAAATGAATGCAGGACCACAACATCTGTAAATGAATGCCAGACCATAACGTCTGCAAATGAATGCCGGACCATAACATCTGTAAATGAATGCCAAAACACAACGTCCGCAAATGAATTCCATCCCACAACATATACAAATGAATGCCAAACCACAACGTCTGCAAATGAATTCCAGACAACAACATTATCTATAGGCACTTGATCACATATATACTAAGCATCTATCTCCTCATCAATGACAATTCTTATCATCGCCCCCTCTTTCATGGAGATCCTTTCGGACTGCATTAATCTTGTCTCTAAAATATTCAAACTTCACATGAGACAAAGACTTACTTAACACATATGCAACTTGTTCCTCTGTAGGAACATACTGGATCTTTATGGCTCTTCTCTGCACCATATATAGGATGTAATGATACTTTATCTCTATGTGCTTTGACTTATCATGGAACACCAGGTTCTCTATTAACTTAATACAACTCTGGTTGTCACAATAAACATCAGTTGCATCCATTTCGGTATTCAACAATCCTGTCAATAATTTGCGAAGCCATACTGCTTCACTACAGGATGAACATGCTGCAATGTGTTCATCTTCTGTTGTACTAAGGGCAACACTGGTAACCACATAATCTAAACTCACGATCGACTGCATATGTGAGGCCATGATACAATGTACCCCATCACATGTTTTGCTGCAACTAAATGAACATGTATGGGTTCCACCATATACTGACTTAATGTGTTCACGACAAAACATATATCTAGTATTGTATTTGTAAAATCCATCAGTGAGCCAATAATCTATCTATATGGTGTGACATCTATTCTTTCTGAAGAGTCGTCATTTAGGAGCTTAAGGTTTTTCACCATTAGAGTGTTCATTGCCTTACAATCCAACATCCGAATTCTCAACTGCATATTTTCCTTGGTTTAGGAAAATTTCATATAGGAACTGCCATACTTCAAGACCTAGAAAGTAATGCATCGTGCCAAGATATTTCATTTCAAATTATGTCACAACATTCTTCTTACATCCACTGATGAGCTTCTCCTTTCATGTCAAAAATATATCATCAGCATACAATATTAATATCATGATCCCGTCGGCTTCAACCTTATAGGAAATGTTGGAATCTGCTTTACTTTTGGTAAATCCTAGGTTCCTCAGCAAGTCATCAATTCTTCTGTATCATGCTCTGGGTGCTTTCTTTAATCCATATAATGCTTTATTTATTCGACACACATGTGTTTCCTTGTCATGTGTCTCAAAACCTAGAGGTTTTTCAATACACACTTCCTATTCTATGACACCATTTAGAAAGGTTGTCTTTACATCCATTTGATGTAATTTCCATCTAATCTTGGAATCCAAAGAAAGAATGGTTCTGATTGAGGTATATCTAGCTAATGGTGCAAAATTTTCTCCATAATCAATCCCTTCTTTATGAGAGAATCCTCATGCAACAAATCTTGCTTTGAACTTTTCAATAATACCATCAACTGAATGCTTTTTCTTAAAAATCCATTTGGAAGAGAACATTGATTTATCCTTTGGTCTTGGAACCACTTCCCAAACATCATTCTTTAAGATGTATTAATATCCGTCAATCATGGCATCCATCCATTCCTTATTCTTTAAGGCTTCTTCAAAACATGTATTTTCTTCGTCAACAAGGTTACACATTAATGCTACGTAGTTGGAGTGGAGACTTAATCTCTTGCTTCCTTCTGGTGCACCGTATCTTTCTACTTCTTGAATTATATCATGAGCCCAAGATGGTATTTTCCTTATTGAGATTGTTTCATGAGGTGTCTCTATAGGTTCTTTTGGTTCTACCATGTACCGATCTTTTGGTATAGGATCTTCTTCATCTCTAACTGGTGGTTTACTGATATCTACTACTCTAGGAGTTTCTTGTTCTTATTCATCCACATGGGTCTTTCTAGATTTGTTGAAAGTTGCATCTTCATCAAATGTAACATCTCTACTGACCTGAATTTTACAAAAATCTCGGAATATAGATTTTGTATGCTTTCTCCTTATCACTATATCCAACAAAGATTCCCTTCTTTCTTGAGGGGCCCAACTTTGATCTTTTTTGTTTGGGAACATGTAGGTAAACAGGACAACCAAATATCTTCAGGTGAGTGAGAGTCAGGCTTCTCACCAGTAAACATTTCTTCTGGAGTTTTGTTTCCAAGTGCACTATGGGATAATTTGTTCTGAACATAGACTCTGTTCTTTGCTTCTTCAGCCCATAAATACATGGGTGGATCTTGATCATGAATCATGGCTTGACTGCTTCCATGATATATATATTATTTCTTTTTTTCTACTCCATTTTTTTGAGGATTATAGGGTGTAGTAAGCTCCCTCTTAATCCCATATTATTTTCAGAAGTCCTTGAATTCAGTTGAAGTGAATTCTCCTCCATGATCTAATCTTAATATCTTAATCTTCTTTTCAGAAAGATTCTCCACAAGAGCTTTGAACTCTTTTAACTTTTCAAATACTTCATAGTTCCATTTCAAGAATTATATCCAAGTATTACGTGAGTAGTCATCAATACAAGAGACATAATAGACATACCCGCTTAAGGAAGCAGTTGACATTGGTACGTACACATCTGAGTGGACAATATCTAGGATCCCTTTTTCTTTACTATTACTTCTTGGAAATGGATTCTTGGTGTTCTTCCCTTGAGCACATCCTTTGCATACCCCTTCATTGTTGATATGGATTTTTGGGAGACCTGTTACTACCTTACTCACAATTGGTAATGCTTTGTAGTTTACAAGAGCAAGTATTATATGCCATAGTTCACATGGGTTGATAGTACAAGCTGTGAAACTTGAGTCTGTATTCCCTTTTAGTTTTTAGAGCCCTCCTCATTCAATACCTATTACAACTACATCATCTATAGTTTTTCCTTTTGACCACATAAGAACTTCACCATCTTCAAAGGAAACTATAAATCCTTTCTTGTCTAGAGATGATATAGAAAGAAGATTCTTCTTTAGACCTGGAACATATACGACTTCTTTAATTTTCATGGACTTACCAGATTTCAGCTTGTAGAAGATTCTCCCATTCCTTTGATATGATATTGATAGTTATCTCCAAGTTGTACTTTGTGTGGATAATAATTCTAGGTGAGGCATGAGAGAGAATATATGTAGCCTATCATATGTTTGTAAGCACCACTATCTATGAGCCAAGTATCACTTCCATGAGAGATTGATCATGTGAGGGATGCTTTGAGTTCTAATGATCTACTTGTAGGAGATCCTCGATCCTTCCTTTTATTTCTTCTAGTATTTGTATGCACAGCTAGAGCTTGATCTTTATATTCATTTAACTTCTCTTCTCCATTTTCTAACCTTCCTTCTTCTTGTACACATTCATCCCATAGCTTGCTGAATTTGGTTAGATTTATTCTAGAACATATTCCTCTTATGAGGGAATCACATTCTCTTGGAATACCATTTAGAGTGGTCATTACAACTTCATCTTCTTTTACCATGTCACCAATGGCTTCTAATTGTTCTTTAATTTGAGATACTCTGGAGAAGTATGACAACATGGTTTCTTCCTTTTGCATCTTCACACCCTTGAGTTGGTTTCTCAAGGTCATTCTCCTGTTGATGTTTTCCGCTTCAAACATATTGGTTAGTGCATCAAACACTTCCTTTGGAGTATTCTTTGAGTACACTTGGGGGATCAAGTGATCCTTAATAAAGTTAGATATGATCCTCTTGACTTTGATCATATCCTTCTTTTTCTTGGATTTTTCCTCTTCTCCCTCTGGTTCCTTGCCCTCTTCTTGGATGTATCCATCCAGGTCATGCTCTTCAAGGATGAGCATAATTCTATACTTCCATGCTCTGAAATTCTATGCTCCCTCAATATTTTCATCTAGCTTGGTATTGTTTGTCATATTTTAATGAATGAGAACCTAGAATGGAAAGATATGAGATAATACTTACCAGTTTGAGGACTTTTTATGGAACCAACTTCAGGATGACCTAGGGTTTGACTAGAAAACCCTAATTTTCCAGCTGAGATCACTTGTAGATCATAAAGGAAGAAAATATGTGCCTCCCTAAGGAGAGATACAATGTATCTTGCTTTTCTGGAATTTGAGGATGGAACCTTGAAAAATATGATGCTCTAGTTTCTCCCGGCAATAATGATAGACCAAAAAGTGAAAATCCTTAGAATGAAAAGTTGCTTCGATGTAAAGATGCACCCTCCTAGGGTGAGTTGAATGGACCTTATTTTCCAACTAAACTATGGAGGGAGGTCTCCGGAATAATGAACCCTAGCTTGTTGGATTGCAGGATGAGTTGATGCACAATGTCTTCTTTCAGGTTGGCTCTGATACCATGTTAACTTTTCTTTTCAAATAGAACAAAAGATCACTGAAAGAATAAAAATAAAAAAAGAACAAAAGAGAACACAAATATTTATTTTAGGAAACCCTTGTGGGGAATAAAACCCAACAAAATTTCCTCTATATAGACTTCACCCAAGTACAATGTAAGATCCAAAGAACAAGACTAGAGTGCTTCCTCTCCTCCAGATGGATTGTTTCTTCTCTCTCTAGCGCAACTACGTTAGTTCTGTGTGTGTCGAAATGAGTGAGGCACCTCCCCTATTTATATTGATCAGTGGAGATTCCTAATAACACAATAGGTTGAACTTCTCCTTCCAATCAAGGTCGACTTGCCTTGGGAGACTCAAAAGTACATTTTAACAATACTTTTGTGGGTTCTACTAACCTGACTTACAATGGAGGTTTTACCTCAAGAATTTACATGACCAATTACATCAATGACATCCCCAATTGGAGGAACAACATCTACGAAAGGGGTAATAACAATAATAATACGAAATAGAATATATTCCGTAGATACATTTCTTTAACAGAGAAGAGGTTGAACGTACATGAAATTGATGCCATTGCAAGTGCATATATATGATGTAGAGAAGTTAGTAGGAGTTGGATTATGGGGTATGAGTATGGTCATAGTCGACTTCATGTTGAAGCAGGGAGACTTGTTTTGAAAATCATCGAGACCAGTGCTATCGAGGGTCAATATAATAGCTAGCTCACATGGTAGAGAAAAAAGGTGGTGCAGAGGAATAACGTGGCAGGTCATTTGGTTAGGAGGGTGAAGATTATTGGTTCAACATGCAATGATGAGAGTGAAAGTGATCCCCTTCTAGATCAATTCAGGGCTGGTGATTTAGGGATGGCTTTAGGATATTGGGAGGAAGGAGACTGTTGTATCCCAAATGAGCTTATGTGACTATAAGCCAACAAATGAAGGCTAAAATGCACGGTCCGAACCATTCGAAAAGAGGTGGATGGGATGGAACAATGGTAATGAGAAGAAGAGAAGGAATATGTTATGGACCATGGTAAACATTTGTATCATAACATAATGTTGGGAAACTATATGGAGGAGCAATAGATAAATACTACTGGATTGGAGGCATGGGTTATTGTGTTAGAGGCTCAAGCAAACCAGTTGAAGCTATAGCTATAGAGTAAGGAGATGAATGATGACACTCACACTCGGGCCCAAGAGTTCTAGTCATCCTATCTAGATAAACAACAATGTTAAGTAGGTTATGTGTTACTTCTACAAGTTAGTTTTAAAGTAGTTTGTTCATATATATGTCTTTAGATATAGGAACTCTAGTTATTGTAGTCAATCAATTTTTTTTCACCTAAAACAACTATCAAAGAATTTTGTCATGTAGCTCATATGTGGATTGATGGCTTAAGGCCATATTTTTCTTTGTAAACTTGTCGGACTCTTCCCATATTTTAATGAAAATCTCTAACCATTACTATCAACAACAAAAAAAAACATTAGGTAAATAGTATAATCTTAATCATTTATATCAACACTAAATCAATACTAGTACATATATTTATTGTTATATTTATTGCCAATTTAGTAGTTTCATATTCATTATATTAATTTCTAGTTAAGTAATTTCATATTCATTTTACTTTTGTTATTCATTATTATGCAACATAAATTTTTATAATGTGAATATATTAAATGTTATTGTATAATATCCATATCGATCCATCATCAACCAAATATACACATAAATTATAAACATGTAAACTTGCAATAAACAATAATATATATAAAACTAAGTAATTGTTATATATGTTAATAACATACTTAAAAAAATACAATACACAATATCAATTACAACCACATAATATGCACAAGTAAAAGTAATACACACACCTTACTTTCCAACTAATCCACTAATACTCCCAAAGTCATATATAGAGTCGTCTTGTTTTGATTATTTCCTATCATAATGGAAAAGCTCATTTATGGCATCAATTTAATGGATAATGAATAATGAATCAAGATATAGATCCTTGAAAAATTGGATAATGAAATGCACTCATTTCCGACTGGAATAACTTGACTTTGCAATTTGTATAACTTTATTAATTCTTATTACAATAATTACTTACTATCTTTAAAGGTATTATTTAAATCGCTTAAAAATATGTTATTTCAAAATCATAAAATAAAACATTAAATTTTTTTATTAATATAAATAATTTACTAAATTAATACTTAATTTATACTTTTAACATTTATTATTTAATATGCTTATGGATAAATATAAGCATATACTTTTTCCTTTTGTTTTCTATATACCATATATAGGTGTAAAGAAAAAACTTCGTAATTCATAACGAAGTAAAAGCTTGTGATTCAGATAGCCTTTTATTAACACACATATTGAGATTTATATTAAATAATGCTTAACATTTTAAAAGATATCGTTGATATTACTTCAACCTACAATAAGGTATATTAAAACCAAAGAATGCACTTTTCTTTAATCGCAAATGATTGAGGAAAATGATGCCAAGTTTAACCGTTTTCGAAAATGATGTAAATTATTTTGGATGAGATTTATTCCCAATCAATATAGGGTGTCTTCTTGAATCTCTTTCACTAAGATGCTCATAAACAAACATGTGAAAAAGGGAACAAAGCATATCTTTTGGTGGTCTAGCTTTTGCTTCATAGATAAGCTTGATCTATCTTGTGAAAATGTTCTTTGGTTTCTTCTTGTTGAGTGTTAGTTTTGCTTGCTTAAGGGCTCTTGTTTTTACTTTCAGTACATGAAGCAAGGACTGATGGATGCTCATGTAGTGATCAGAGGGATTCCCAAATGTTGTGTTTTGCGTAAGATTGAAGCCTACCTATGAAGGCTGCTTGTATATGATGCCCTTTGATTCATAATATGAACACCAAGCACTGGTATTTTTTCCTCTTGAAAAAACTGGAAGCATTTATTCATATGATTTCAACTTTCTTTGTGTACTTCATATCCATACCATCGATTCAACTTGTTTGGAAGTTCACATGGTGGTGGTCTCACATTTAAAAATTGAGCATTATTCTCTCTCACTCAATTTATTTGGGAGTTTTCAAGCCACTTGTTCATAATAATATTCTTTAATTTTGGGAAAAAAATAGTGGAGATTATTAGTTCCTATCTACGACGGAGACTTTTTTTTTTCTATTATTTTTATGCAAATATATTTAATCTTTTGAAATGTGTAAAGTGCAACAATAGTTTTAGCTATTTTTTGTTTTTTTACCTAATTTTGTTCCATATTCCTATTAGTAACAAATCTCAAACTTCTTATTGAAAACAAATCACATCCTTCATATTGGAAACAAATCTCATCCTTCATATTGAAAACAAATCCCATACTTTCTATTAGAAACAAATCTCACCAATTCTTTGTCCCATGGTTCTTTAAAAGCTTGCTCTATATGATTGCCCCATAATTATAAAAATCAGTTTGTTTATTACTAATATTATTTGAATAATGCCTTCAATATCTCCACCCACCACAATGTAGTCACGCCCCTCTCTGTAGCTCGAGCTCTCAAGAGCAACTGCACCACCCCTTCTTACAAGGATGCACAAAGTGCCTAATGATCTCCATAAGGTAATTTTATACTAGTACAGAGAGCTATTCTTAGAGGTTCAAATCTTAATGACTAGAGGTTCATGCCTGGTATTTTTTTATTTTTAGAGATATGTTTGATTCTAGTGTTTCAAGAATAGCTTAGTTGAGTTATTATATTGATGTTCATCTTGGAGATTTATTGCATTGTCATGTTACACTACACAAAGAGTTCACATTGGTTTGCAAGCTAAGGGAAATCGATGCAAGGATGGGCATTACTGAGATATGAACGAAAGGATGTACAACAACGATTGTGAATTAATGGGGTTTGGCGTGTGTTGTGTCCCTACCCAACAGCCTTTAAAAAACATTATTTCATCAAATAAAATTGTGTTTTGTTTTGATGAAATGTTTGAATTTCATATAGTAAAAGTAAAGAATTGATAGCTACTGAAATGATGATAGTCTAGAAGCTACTGAAACATGAAATTCAAAGTTTTTAAAAGAAACCTTTGCGAAATAGGAATTAGTTAACAAAATCACTTCTTTGAAATTTTTATGAGTAGGATTTACATTGAGAATCAAGGGATAAATGTTGATGATTTATCATAACCTACTCTTGAAATCTTATCCAAATGTTGATTATTTGATGTGATTTTATCATAAATATTCATAAGGTTTGGAATTGAAAAGTTGATTATTATACTTTTGCCATCTGATCAAAGTTCATTCGAATTATATTTTCAAGGCTTTTTGTTCAATCTAAGAATTACGCATA
>LPNX010252753.1:358825-391984 GCA_001517045.1 Pseudotsuga menziesii
GTTGTTTCTTGTAAATTATTTTATAATACATCCATTGAATCAGATATTTATATCCATATTACATTCATGTTATTTTCTGATTCATGTAATTAATGTATATTTGTGAATAGTGCAAATTTGTAATACATTTTACATGTTAATATTTGATTAACTTTTAATTATAAGTTAAGTTAATGGAATAGATTTAGTTTATAAGTTAATTTAATTATATTACTAATTTATTAGTAAGCAGATTAACTAGTTAATTTGTACATTTGTAGGTATTTATTAGATTTAATTAACCAAAGTAATAGTTTTAGTTTTTAGACTTAGTTTAGTTAGACTTTGAGGCTAACAGAGCCTTTAAACCTGTTGGGAACGACTATCCCAAACAGCTTGGAGCCTGTTCTAAGGATCCCGGTCTGGGTCGTTTTCCCCCGTTGCGGGCTTAGTCGAATACGCCCGTCAACAGCGTAGTTACTTGTAAAGAACAAGAACACACATATTCCCGTTGTTTCTACAGTTCTAAGGGTTCTCATGTACAATACCCATCCGCCTTATCAGTTAAAGTGTATCTAAGACCAAGAGAACATGCCCCTCGTGGTTGATTCACTTCATTAGCTTGATCACACTTCACTGCATATTCCTTGGGCATTAACTTCGATCTGCCTAAGTGATATTGATTTAAGACCTTCTCTTCCAGTTCCTGTTGGAGTCATGGACAATTGTGAACTTGTGATGGGGAAGAACTAAACTAGAAAACAATTTATCCTATTAAATTAAAACATGTACAAAGATTCATGCCCCAATTATTCAAATCCTGTTAATTTGATTCACCTAAAAGTATTGCAACCCTCTAACGAAATAACCGATGTATCATGGGATTACTTCAATTTGACCATCTCTCCTTGAATCCGATAAGACAAATATGGCGGAAATCACTTTTTGTAGTTTTTGAAACTACAATTTTATTTAATGTGATGAATTTAGAGTGACATTATAATATAAAATTTCATTAAAAAATCGCTAAAATCTAAATTTCAATTTGGATCGGTTCTTACAGACATTTTTTATTGTTTTCATGCCAAAATGGAAGATGGGAAGAATGGCTAAAGAACATACATGATCTTATATTTATTTTCTACGTCAGCTGAGGAAAAATCATTTTCATAGTGAATATATTTAGAGATGTTTTAGAAAGAGTTAGAAAATACTGGACTTCAAATCTAGTTGGTTACAAACAACTTATGACTTAGTAACATGTTTCAAATTTCAAATCTTATGACTGTCACATAAACATGTATGATGGTTGTTTCATATTCCTTTCATTTTTATGCTTCCAATTTTGTTTGAAATTTAGATTATATTATTTTTTCAAAGGAAGGGACTTTGTTGCTAAGTAGAGAAACAAGATTTTGCTCTATGGAACAAAAATAAATCCTAGAGAAGAGATGCAAAATCCCTTCAAGTTTCCCATCCCCTAGAAATAAGAGCTTGATCTATGTGAAAAAGATAAATCCTAGAATTAAAATTGAGCTCACAGGAATCTATGAACCAAGACAAAAATCACAAATAGATTTCACAAACAATTTACTCAGTATTGACATGAAACAATGCAAAAAATGGCTTGTAGCTGTATAATGCTTTCATTAATAAAAAAAAGTAAATGGATACAATCTAGATAATTGTTACAATGTAATACACTGGTATTAATAACCAGACAATTCGAATGCATGAAAGTAAATTCAAATTGGTTAACTCACTCTGACTGAATGGATAACTGGACATGTCTAAATCATTATCAGATCCTAACTAGTTAGCTACAGTTGTCTAAATCATTGCCTCAATTAGTTAGAATCAGTTAACTAGTCTAACTAAATGTGGTAGTTGAGGAAAGGAGCCTTCCCACATGCATTTAATCAATGACTGGTGCTAACTAAAAATAACTGGATGTAACGGAATGTAACTAACTCCTAACTAGGATTGACTATTCACCAACTGAACTCAACTGAAGGAGGTTGGTGTCGACACTCCTAGTGGCTCCTAAATTGTAGGGATTGGTCTAGGAGGCGCCTAAATTGATGCATGCAAGTGTAGTCAGTGAAAGCTAGCCTCAATTAGTGTTCCAAACACTCTAGTGACTGGTACAGGTGGTCCAATTAGGCCATGTGGACCCAGTGGAATTAGTGACTCAATAATGACTGAAAAGACTCTTATTTTAGGCATAATTGACCAATTTGGAGAAGGGGGGATTATAATCCCAACCCCCCCCCCCCCCCCAAATGATAACTTGGAAAATTTGTGAGCCCTGGTAATTAAGACCATAGGTCACCCATTACAGCTAAAATGTAAAAGTATCTGCTTAATACAAACAAGGAAATGGGGAAAAACCTCACGGGGGAAATACCGCCCCTCAAACTAAGCAGGTAGAATCAGGATTCAACTTATTATTTTGTGCACAGGTATCCTGGGGCTTGGCATGTGAACTTCTCCATCCAAACTAAATGATTATTTTTGGAGGAATATTCCTCTTTGGAAGAAGAATAATGTGCTCAAATGAATAAAAAATATAGACAACTGCTGGATAAAAACTGGGCCCATGTAGAGCAACTGAAATCAACTGATAAGAGAGCAAGAGTGCTTGAGAATTCAAACCATGTGAGGAAAAACCAAGCAAATGACATGTTGCAGCCTAGAACAACAAACCATGTGAGGTAATATCACCCCCAAGTGTTAGGATCAAGTGTCTAGGCAGATGTAGAATGTCTCCCTCTTTACTAGTTCTATGAGGAGATGAGCATGTGATCAAAGGTAGAGAAGACCTGGGACTGTGGAGAGCGAATGCTTGAGCTCCATAATATGATATAGCTTCATCAATAACTAATGAATCACAAAATACAATATCAGAAACCTCATAAGAGGAAACTAACATCAAATCCCCAACAACAAATATGAAGAAGATATGCGGTACTTGATTTTTCACACCAAAATTGGTGAGAGTAGCTACAATCATGACTGAAGGCTCTTGGAAATTAAAGTTCAAACCAAAAAATATTATAACAGATCCAAATAAGATCATATCATATCCAAATAGGTTCATATCAGATCCAAAAGTGTGGTACACCGAGATGGTAGATGCACAGTTTTCTCCTTCTTCAAAATTCTGAATATTGGTGCATGCAATCCTGTAGGAATTTGCTGGAAGATCTAGATCAAGGAGAGTGAATGGATCACTTCTAAAATCTGATATTTTTTCCAAAATATCCAAGGTATTACTTATCTGCACACTAGCAACAAAATTAGAGGGAGATAAATCAAATTCCTCTTCAATCTCGGAAGGAATTACTGGCACATTTTGCACATAATCTAAAGGAGAATCATTGGAGAATGTTTGCATAGAAGTGCAACAGAGTTTTTCCTCAATATCAGATATTTGAATGTCTTCTTCTGTATCAGCCATATGGGAATATGAGATATCAGAGATATCATAAAAGTCTGGAGCAGCAAAAGAATGATTCACTTTAAAGAGGATTTCTTCAATTCGAATTAACTGTGTAGAAGATTATGTTTCTTCTTCTTCATCTTGAACAACTTCATCAGAGACAGTAGAGGCCAGAGAATTTTGAATAAAGAACTCTTGTGGTGTTGGGTGTGCTCTCCAAAGTGTTATTATGATCCTCATTGTGCTTGCCAAAGGTTCTATCCAATTTTGTCCAGACATCCTTTGGGTATTCAATAGGGCCAATAAGGTAGAGCAAGCTAGGAGAAAGTGCCAAACCTATTGCTCCAAAAGCTGCATCACTATCATTTAGCCAGTCATTCTCATTCTCATAAGAATATTTACCAAGTCCAATAGAAGCCTCATATATATATTGTATCTTTAGAGATGAAATCATATTCAACTTCCATTATGAATATCTTGTGGATGGAATAAGAAGAGGAACTAATAATTCCAAATCCATCTGAAGTTGTACCTGCAATTACACAAAAAAAAACAAATTAAGGTCGAACAACCTACACTTTTGGAGTTTGCTTCACACCCAGCTTAGTCAATCAAGAAAGCTTGATCAACAATTCCTTTTCCTAGGAATTATGTGGTAAACTCTCCACTTCTGGTGCAAAGCTAGAATTTTTTGAGTTTTTTTGCTCAAATTGCTTCATTGATCCAACATGAAATCTGTAGAAGGAGAATTTCCTTGTCTCACCGAGGCTTTGATACCATATTAAAATTGAGCTCACAGGAATCTATGAACCAAGACAAAACTCATAAATAGATCTCAGAAATAATTTACTCAGTATTGACATGAAACAATTCAAAAAATGGCTTACAGCTGTATAATGTTTTCATCAATAAAAAAAGTAAATGGATACAATCTGGATAATTGTTACAATGTAATACAATGGTATTAATAACCAGACAATTCAAATGCATGAGAGTAAATTCAAATTGGTTAACTCACTTTGACTGAATGGATAATTAGACATGTCTAAATCACTATCGAAGCCTAACTAGTTAGCTCTAGTTGTCTAAATCAATGCCTCAAACAGTTAGAATCAATTAACTAGTCTAACTGAATGTGGTAGGTGAGGAAAGGTGCCTTCCCACATGCAGTTAATCAATGACTAGTGCTAATTGAATATAACTAGATGTAACTGAATGTAACTGACTCCTAACTAGGCTTGACTAGTCACCAACTAAACTCAACTGAAGGAGGTTGGTGTCAACACTCCCAGTGGCTCCTAAATTGTAGGGATTAGTCTAGGAGGCACTTAAACTAATGCATGCAAGTGCAGTCAGTGGCAGTTAGCGTCAATCATTGTTACCCAAACTCTAGTGACTGGTGTAGGTGGTCCAATTAGGCCATGTGGACCCGATGGAACTAATGACTTTTTAATGACTGAAAAGACTCCAACACCTAGAGCATAGGTGAAACATCTCTTCAAGTTGTCCATCCAAGTTGTCTTAGTGATTGATAGGGAGATACAAATGTTATGAATTAAGGCCCCATCATAGGCAATCCTTTTACTAGTAATGCATTAGGTACCTTCTTTTCCTTTTCTATATGAAGCTGCATCAAGAGCTCTTCCAAATAATGAAGGGTTGTTCTTATTTTACTTATAAAGTACCAATATCTTTAGAAAATAATAAGGTGATATGATGCTTGAATTTTCAAAAATGGAGATTTCCCAAAATGAGTTTATGTCTCATGTATTCCATGGAAAATACTCTTAGGGTGAGGAAGACAAGAAACTATATGGTTCATCCTCAAACCCATAAACCCTCAACACTATATGATCTTCATATAAAAACCAGTCTCCTATTCTCATATTTGGTTCAATTGTAGGAGGTTCTAATTTTCAGGAAATATTCTAGGAGGGGATGCATCAATGAATATATTATGGCCGTGACTTTATCTGCAAATTCTTTGAAATTGTGATTGTAAGTCCTTTTCAGGATAAAATCATTCCATTCATACATAGTATTGAATTTGTGAACCATTGATATACATGCAAATGAGATCAATTGTGAAGTAGGATTATGCAGTGGAATATCAAAAACAATGTACACTGAACAAGAAAAATTTGAGACAAATCTAATAAGAATTGATCAGTTAATTACAACATTAATCTTGATTAATTTAGCAGTAATACAACAAAGTTACAGTAAGGATAATTTGAATCATTTGGATAATATTCGAATCTACCAACTCAATCTAACTGAATAGCTAACTAGGAGTGTCTAAATCACTGCATGGGAGCCACTAGTCTAACTCATGATGTCTAAATCAATATGAAAACCAGTTAAACTGATCAGGTAGGTGGAAAAAGGCACCACTTCCCCATGCAACCATGCAAAAATGGTGATAGACTAACTGATAGTGATCTTACTAAATGTAACTGAAGGTTGACTTAGTATAACTGCCTACCTACCACAACCAAATGATGGAGGCTGCTGGTGGCACTCAGAGTGGCTCCTAGAATGTAGGGATTGGCATTGATGGCACCAATGGCACCAAACTTACCCAAATGAATCATAAGTAAGACAAGATGATCAAATAGACTATATATGGACAATGAAGGATTATATAATCCTAACACCCCCCCCCCCTATCTTAACTTGGACAACTTTGGGCCTTGGAAACTAGGACAAAATTCACCTATACAATCTAAAAGAAAATAAAAACTGCTTAATAAACTAAGTAAAATGGGGAAAATACCCCCTCAAAATAAGCAGTGAATCAAGAAAGCAAGCTATACTTAAGAGAAATTTTTCCTCTTTGGGTAATAACTAGTAAAAAATTTGCTGCAATTTGCAACAAATGCAGTAGCTTGGTTCTTCTGTGCAGCAACATACTGAGACTGTGCATGTGAACCTCTCAATTTTCTTCTGATTTGATATATTTCCTTTTTGTTTCTTCTTTCTAGAGGAGGAATGGAATGCTCAATTTTTTTCTTCAATGGGCCAAATTTTTTATCATTCACTATCATCAAGTAGCATTTCCCTAGAAGTTTTTTGCACCAGTCTTTAGATAGTAAATTTGTGTGAGAAAGTGCAACATATTGTTCATTCTGATACTGGGACCTTGTTGTCCTTCTATCTTTTGGATTCCCAGCACCATCCCCAACTGCTTCAATGAGCTTTTGGGCCCATTTAGGCTTAGGCCACTGATTTGGAATGGGAGATGTATCTGGATCTAGATTCTCATCAGGTAAAACCTCAATATCAAGATCATGTTGATCTTGTTCCTCTTCATATGAATCTGAAACATAAGACAAAATATCATCATCAATTTAAAATGGAAGAGTGTTTATACGCCGTTTTTCTTTGAATGGTTTTGGATCAAGCAACTAATCTTCTTCAAACTGAAGAATGCACTCTATGAAGAAATTCCTAGTTTCAATCTCCATCGATTTATATGCTTTTGCATCCTCGACATATCTCAACAGTATGCATTCACCACTCTAGGCTTGCAAGGCCTTCCTCTTGTCCATAGGTATTTTGGCCCAAGCTTTGGAACCAAAGACTCTAAAGTGAGAGACATCATTCTTATTCCCATGTAATGCTTCGAATGGAGTTTCCCCAACCAAATATTTGTGAGGAACTCTATTTTGTATGTATGAAGCACAATTTATAATTCAACCCAAAGAGAAGGAGGAAGATTCTTGGCTTGGAGAAGATAGGTTGCCATATCCTTCAATGATCTATTTTTCCTCTCAGACACACCATTTAATTCCCTTTGATTCATAATACTGCTGAAAAATATATTTTAATGTATTCACCTCCATTATCTGATCTAATGGACTTGATCTTCTTTCCGAAACTATTTTCAATCAAGGATTTAAAATCTTTAAAAGTTTCGAATACCTCTGATTTCTGTTTCATAAAATATACCCAGCAAAACCTAGAACAATCATCAATAAAATTAAAGAAATACCTGGAACCATTGTTTGATGTTGTAGGCATAGGTCCTAAAACATCACTGTGTATCAAATCAAGTGTAGAGGCAGCTCTATTTTCCTTCCCAACTTCATACCTCTTCTCTAGATGCTTACCTACCAAGCAACCAAACCATACTCCATATAAAGTTTGGATGAGAAGTAAGCCTTCAACCATTTTTCCATTGTGGAGTTGTTGGAGATATTTGAAATTGAGATGCCCAAATCTCTCATGCCACAACTTGCTAGTGTTATTGGCATGAGTTAATAGAGTTGTTAGATGTGAAGCATGCAAGAAATTGGAGAAATCATATTCCTTTAAGGCATGGTTAGAAAACCCTTTCGCTATGACATTTTTGGTATTTTTTTTAGTGATTTCCACTGAGTCAGAGTCGAATGTAACTCTCTTGGGAGAGCATGTATGAGTCATCTGATAAACAGAAAAAAGATTTGCTCCAAGTGAGGGAACATAGAGAACATTCTTGAACTCACCATGTTGTATTTTAATAGAACCTCTCCCAGTAGCTAGAATTTGGGAGTCATCTCCGATGTGAATGCTAGGTCCTCCTGATAGAGTGAGAGTGGTGAAGGATTCCTTAGAGGAAACCATGTGGTTGGATGCTCTAGAATCTATCAAGTAATCTTTCGAATGAGTGAGGCTTTCCTTCAAGGCATGGAATTTCTCATGATCTTCTATTGGTTGTCCACCATTAGACTTCTTTCCTCCTTGTGGGAGGGAAATATTGTTCTGTTCAAGGAGTCTTGACAGTTGGTCGATTGTCTTCTTCATGCACTAGCTCCCAGAATGAAATCCTCACAAACAGTATGGACACTTAGTCTTCTCAAATTTCTTCTTTTTATTGGAACCCGAGGATCCATTGGAATATCTTTGATTCTCCTTTGGCTTCGAATCAGTGGCTTTAGGCTCCTTCCCTTTGTGCTTCCCTCTTTCTTGTGCATTGTTTGAGTGTGTCATCAAGAGTGCTTGATTCTTTTAGGTTTGAATCACTCCCATTTGAAACAATTTATATTTCTCTTGTATTAAGGACTCAACAAAAGCATGTAGAGAAGGAATATTCCAATTAGGGATGGAAGCTCTTCCAAAATGCAATGTAGAGACAAATACTGAGTACTCAGATCCAACATCGCTAAGTACAAACATCACAAGCTGCTCATCTCTCCTCTCCAATCCACATTGTTTGCATTGCAGTACTAGTGACTTGTATTTTGTGAAGAATTGCTGAATAGATTCGAAACTGCTGGGTTGTAAAGCAATGAGCTAATTCTCCAATATGTGCCCTCAAGGTGGAACAAAAGATCCCAGGAGATACAACTGCACATGAAGGCGAAGGCCTGATCAAGCCGATTCAAAAATTTGTTCTTCTCAACATGTTGCTGGGGCTCATTTTCTCTACCCATAGTCATCCTAGACATGCCAAGCTTGCGCAAGGAGACCTGCATATTTTCCCTCCAATCAGTGTAGTTGAAGGGTGTAAGGATTCGGGGTACGAGATATGAGGAATCCATCTTTTCGTATGTTGAACATTCATATCTTCAAGAAGCTACATAGATACATGCAAAAACCAAATTCAATTCGCAATCATGTCAGTTTCAAGCCTTTCCACCTCGACATGTGCACTTTTTAAGAGTCCTTCACACCTAGATAGACTTTTCTGAACAAAATTCAGAGGAAGCAAGGCTGTCATTTCAGGATTTATGTAGAAACTCAGTTGATTCTGGTGTTCAATGGAGATCGGACAAGACTTGCTACTAGACTGAAAAAGGCTCTGATACCATGTTTAATTTGTGAACCATTGATCTACAGGAAAATGCAAGCAATTGTGAAGTATGATTATGCTATGGAATATTAAGAATAATGTACACCGAATAAGACAAATTCGAGACAAATCTGATAAGAATTGATCAGTTAATTACAACATTCATCTTCATTAATTTAGCAGTAATACAATAGTGTTACAATAAGGATAATTCAAATCATGTGGATAAGATTTGAATCTACCAACTCATTCTAACTGAATAGCTAACTAGGAGTGTCTAAATCACTACATGGGAACCACTAGTCTAACTCCGGATGCCTAAATCAGTTCGACAATCAGTTAAACTAGTTAAACCAGTTAAACGGATGAGGTAGGTGGAAAAAGGTGCCACTTCCCCATGCATCCATGCAAAACTAGTGCTAGACTAACTGAGAGTGATCTAACTGATTGTAATTGAAGGTTGACTCAGCATAACTGCCTACCTACCAAAACCAACTAATGGAGGTTGTTGGTGGCACTAAGAGTGGATCCTAGAATTTAGGGATTGGCACCGATGGCACCAAATAGCATCGGTGGCACCAGTGGAACCAATATCATGGTGGCACCAAACTTACCCAAATGACTCCTAAGTAATACAAGATGATCAAGTAGACTATATATGGACAAGGGATGATTATATAATCTTAACACATAGGTACTTGATTACCTACTACATATATAATTATCAAGTTTAGGCTCTTAAAGAGCCTAATATTTTGTTAAATGAACATGTAGAAGAGATAACAGGGGTATCAAAAACGTCCAACCATATGAATATCTGATAGCTGGTTATGTATGGCCTCACATAGGTAATTGTAGAGGTCAAATCTAGTAGGAATGAATCCATCCACAATGGTCATATAGCTTAGAAAACTTAGAATAACTTCATCCACAATGCTATCATCAACATGCCCTACGAT
Source organism: Pseudotsuga menziesii (assembly GCA_001517045.1). Classification (NCBI taxonomy): domain Eukaryota; kingdom Viridiplantae; phylum Streptophyta; class Pinopsida; order Pinales; family Pinaceae; genus Pseudotsuga; species Pseudotsuga menziesii. Next base: position 368,979 of record LPNX010252753.1, read on the forward strand.
AACACGGATTTAGGCTATGGATTTTTTCCATTTATCTTAAAAAATCACAATTTGGTTAGGAGGAAGTGAAGTGTGGATTGAAAACCCCCCTAGGTGTTGAGATAAAAAAATTTCTCTCTCAAAGGATTTCATGGCCTGGTAGGATGTGGATAGGGCTCCTTTGTCCAGGAAGGTCGAGCAAAAAGAGAATTTCTTACACAATGCCTTTCGTTGTTCGACAGAGAGTCTTAGAGTAATCCATAGACATGATAGCTCATATGTTAAGAATCTTCTTGAAAAATCATAACCTTTAAAACTATAAAATAATACACACTTAGATACCACATGCATGCATGGTATATTAAGATAATTTACTAACATTACTTTGAGAATGTAACTTTTAATAATAGTTAGTTGGATAAAAAGGAAAAATACATGTGCATGACCACATACATACCAAATGGAAGAAGATAACTTATCATGAAGATAATATTAGGTGAATAAATAAAATTACTCAACATTATTGTTATAGACATGATAGCTTTTATGTGATACATTTTTGACTAAAATGATGATGGTGAATGGCAATGTCTATCGAGTCCAAATCTCTTTGTCTATTTATGCACAAATGTAAATATATTTTTATGAAAAAGTAAGAACTTATAATCCAAATATATTCATATATAAAAGATTAAAACCCCATTTAAACTCTATTTAAATTAAAACATAATAGATAATGAATCCAAGATTTCGAGAAAAACTCAAAAATAAATAAATGAGTTTAATTTTGAAAAAAATAAAAATATTACATATCTTCACTAATATTATAATATTAAAATTTTCATAAAATAAGAAATTGTTAAAAATATGTTTAGATTATTAGCTTTCCCTTTAACTTTCACTCTAGATGGGTGATCAAACTTTTAAGCCATGCCTCATGAAGCCCTCAAATTCCAACCCTAAAGTACCCTCTTAACGAGCGAAAGAAGATTTGAACTTTGATAGCCCACAAACCGCGATTTGACGAGTCCGTGTGACATCAAAAGAGGTGGATGAACCAAGGTGACACATTTTGGTCTATGGTTTATGCATGTGGGAAATTACCACCCTTTAATTTTTCCATGTAGGGGCCTCCTTAACTCTTAGGTGGAAACCACTCTGGTTTAATTGGGGGATAATTAATCAAAGTTGAGGTGGTTTTATTGGTATCCATGGGGAGGATTTACTAATATAAATATTACACGTAACCATAGTGGTTTTTGGACAACTTATCCTTGGGATGCGCTTAAACCCTTTGCATCTCGACAAGGCGTTATGGATGTCCACCATTAATCTGGTCGTATCTCTACATGATTTGCTTGAACTTTGATGCATATCCACAAGGCACTGAGACTCTCCATCATCTATCTTTTTGGAAAATAATGTGGCATGCTAGATTGATACACTAACTTCCTCACATCTTTATGATGCATTGTTCCCTTCCATCATCGATTTTTCCATCCTTCCTCGTGATATTCACTATCAAAATCAAAGCATGGTACACCGAATTTTTAAATGGAAACTCAATTTCACAAATTAATAAAACAATATCAACATGGAAGCATATTACACATAATTTTTGTATGGAAGTTCTCTATTTCATAACTAATTTGATAAAACTCGATTAAAATGAATGGTAGGAGACACTAATCGCCAATGATGGTGTGAGGAAAATAATCTAGGTTGAGATATGAAAAACCATTTGCAACTAGAATCACCTCTCTTCTTATAATGTTGTAGTATGAAGGAGACTTGACAAATGATGCATTTCCTTCAGAACCTATTTCCTTGAGGACTCCATTACAATATAAAAGTTGTTGTATGCCAGTGCAACGAGGGACCAGAATCTCTTAGGATGTGGTCCTCCAATCAGTAATGGAAATGAGCAATTAGGACAAGATGAGAACTCAAATAGCAACAATTCCAGTAGGGTCGTTCAAGTTTTCAAATGATCGCTCTCTCAAGCATCCATAAAATGTAGCAATAGTAGAACGAGGCATGAGAGAGTGAGACGAGGTAGAAAAAATAGAGGCCATTGTCTAGTGAACATCTTGATTCCTTGCATTGTTCATTCAGCTTGGAATTTCAATCTCCAAACACGAACGAGGCTTTGCAATGTTCATTCAATGTGAGTAGTGGTTCAGAGCGGCCAATAAGTTATTATGTATATCAACAACTAGAAATAGTCTTGTAGAGGAAATCATCTCATACAAACACAAGGGAAATAACCCAAAAGTTTGCGAGGTTTTCTACATGACTATGAAGGTTTGAGACTCTAATGAGATGAGGATCATGATAATGCACAAAGCGATGAACTACAGATATCAAAGAGGAATGGTATGTATATATGTAAAATGATAGTGAGTCTAGGCCATTTGCAAGTAAATATTAAATGTCAAATGATGAATGATCGGGGATATGGAGGTCAAGCTAGGATTTTCATGATGGAAACTCATATGTGTGGAAGAAGGATGACGCAAGGTAATTATACATGTCACAAGGAAAATGATGAGCATGTAATCAAATGGATGGGATGGTTGTTGTGAACATGCTATGAAACTAGAATCATGAGTGATCAACCCTTAATCACTCCAATCATTCACATTGTCACATGATGGTAGAAAAATACTCTTGCATGGTTGGACGAGATCCATCATTAATTTAGGATAACGATAGAATTCAATCATGATTATTGATTCAATGCAAAAGAACTCATTTTTATTCATTTCTTACATGGTAGCCTTGTCAATAATATATCAGCACTTAAACTACAAATTTTATAGAAACTTTCCTTCAAGAAGTTTGTTGGAAAGTGGAAATTTTCTCAGAGAAAGAGAGATCGTTCCTTCTTTAACTTATTTTATTTTTTGGGTGGTCAAAGTAGTTGCTGAGGAGAAAGAGTAGCCACTCTTTCTCCAAGTAGGCTAGTTGTGGATTTTTCGTAATTTAGAAGATCATATATGATTTAAGTGAAGGTGGAAATCATATAAAGAGCATCCACACTTTGAGGAGCATGGGGAATAGATGAAGAAAGAGTGGTTTAACCTTATATTATGGACCCTTTGAGAAAAGATTCCTTTCTTAGAAAGAGAGGCTGATCTTTTCTCAAGGTTTTCAATTTTGGGGTTGGGGAAAGTAAATGGTAAGAAGAAATAATGACCACCTTTTCACCAAGTAGGTATGTTTTGGAGTTCTAGGAATTTAGTAGATCGTTTATGATTTAGGTGAAGGTGGGAATCATTTCAAGAGCATATACACCTTTGAGGAAGATTGTGACTAGATGGAGAAAGAGCACCTGTCATTTCTTGATTCCATCGAATATAATTTATAATTCACAGACATAAACAAATTACTATATTATATGTAATACTAATATATTATCATTATAAATATTGCCAAGCTTTATTCTCCAAGGCGCCATTTTAGGAAGGAACGACTGCTCCATCAAAGAGGCATGCATTGCAGTTTGCGGATGACATTTTCTTTACATGATTGGGAATTAGCAACTCATGAAATCTAACCATTTAGATGAACATCCATATATGTATGGACCCTTTAAGAAAATAATTTTATCAACAAAAGGGTGATTGTTCCTTGAGTGGTTCGTTTTTTAAAGGGATGAATGTAGTAGGTCATATATGATTTCAATGAAGTATTCAATGGTTTAAAGGGTATCCACTCCATCTAGAAATATATGTGTTAAATGGATAAAGTATTAGTCACTCATCCAATCTATCCCTTTTCAGTGAATGTCCATATATGTATGGACCATTATAGAAAATAATATTGACTTGTTTTCATCTCACTATTTATTGACCCTTTTCCTTTTCCATTATACAACACCTTCATTATGATTCCTCAAGAATGGGTGGAGTTCCCACCCAAATTGTTGGGTTAGAAAACTTCCACACAGTGCATCCTGAAGCTTTGATACAAAATAATATTCATTTGTTCTCATATTACATGATTTCTATAGAATAAATAAATGGAATTTTTGAAGGAGAGAATATCTTATCATGGTTTTGGATTTCTTTTGGGGAACCACAATATTTGATCCCTTCATGAAAGAACGATCTCTCTTTCTTCAATGAATCATTATCATAAAACAATTCCAGAGGACAAGTTCAATAAAGAGAACATGTTCTTTCCTAATTCATTCCAATTGAGTTCATCATTTGCAGGAATAAATAAATTTCTATATCATAGAGATGTTTCAAATATATTCTAATCATTAAGTTTACTTTCTTGTCCAAAAGACCCATTTATGAAGGAACAGTCAGACACTTGTTTCTCATAGGGACTTACTTTGTGGTTGTGGATGACATGTGAATTGTATGATAGGAAATTAGTCATTCCATATACTATTTAATTTTTTCATTGAAATTCAAAATTGGACCCTGTTTAATTGGTTTCACCTTAACATAATGACCCATTCTCACAACTAGAAGGAAACCCTGATTGGTGAGAGGTAACTCCTCCTACGATGGATCTTCTTGGTTTGCAACATATTTGACCTATTCAAGGAGTAGTCATTCTTTATTATTTGATCCTTTGTTCGAAAACAATAGCAGAGTCCTACACTTTAGAAAGGAGTAATTATATCTTCCTTGGTTGATATTCTCATGGACAATCACTACATTGCATTTGTTCTAGGAAGCACTCATGATTTTTTACCATATCAAATCTTTTCAAGTAAAATAGGTAATGATAGGTCCATCCTTAAGGGTCGCATAAATTATCACCCATAGTAAATTAATTATCTTTATGGGAAATTTTAAGTAGGGTGGTTCTTATCATCATCACATTGAGTGCCTTCTAATGAAAACAACAAAGTACATTTTGAGCATTCAACAACACATACTTAACTCATGGATCTATTCTGAGCAACAATTACATTGGATCCGTTTAGGAAGGATCATATTCTCCATCTAAAATTGATTCCTTTTCAAAAAGCAATAACATAGTACGTCTTCAAGAGATTGTTGTTACTATGTATGCTTTTGAGTAAGGATAGAACATTTCATTCTCGGTGGGGAACATATGTATGCTTTTGAGTAAGGATTGGTCATCATATATCCAATCGCTACTATCCCTTTTAGGAAATATTGCTTCTTTTGTTCTCTCATTTATCATCTTATTGAGAATGATAGAATAAAATAATGTTATTAACATGTAGATAATATATATTATTGATAATATACAGTGGAAAATATTATTCTTATTTTAAATTAAATATTATTTTTAATGTGCTCCTCTTATTTTGTATTTCCAAATTTTCACTTTTGAAAAGGATCTTGGTTCCCAACAATGTGTGGACCTCCTTTTGAATGGATTAAAAGTTGTTGAAGGATTATATTTTCCAAAAAGAAAGATATTGCACAATATCAACATTCATGATGGATGTATCATTATAAATGTTACCAAGGTTTTAAATGAAGATCTTCAATTTCCCTATCCATCAGAAGTTGCAAATACATTTCTAGGGGAAATGGGCGGTTATATTCAATTGCATGCATTTGGGATCATTAACAATGTTGGATCTTCTCTTCAAGAGAATGAGATGAATGATATACTAGCTTCCACTTCGACGAATGTAGAACATATTATAATAATTGATTATAAATATTCCTTTATCATGAGTAAAGTTAAGTTGTTACATAAATGTTCCAAATGCAAGGATTGCATTTCCATATATTTTGTAACAAATCTCGATGATAATGATTTTGTCGGGGGAACATTTTTAGGTGCTTTATCCTTTGGAATTATGGTAGATGAAGTGGTGTTTTCTTGTATGGAATGTTTCCCAGGATTAAGTAGTGGAGGTTTTATTGTATGCATAATTAAAAGAGTCATAGATTTTAATATAGGAACATTGTTGTCCATTGAAAACATTTTCATCAATAATCAATTTGAAACTACTTTGAAAGTATTAAGCCAAAATCATAATATCAAGTTTGTAGGAGAGAAATTTAATTTGATACATCAATGTTCTTTAAAGCCAAATTATGTTGCTTAGGAAACAGTGTCAAGTGTTTTTGAAGGAGACATTGTACAATTCAAACCACTAGATGTTAGTGAGTTTGGTATTTTAGTTCATAAATTTTTCTGCAATTGTGGGGATTATGGCGTATTTGAAGTCTCTTTTGTAAAATGGACTGCAAACCATTTTCTTGAACTCAATGTTGTTCCTTTGAATGCTATACTAAAAATGAACACAAAATAAGACATGGTAAACAATTGGAAGATTGTTGAAGAATGTCCTTGTAAATGGTCCATCTAGGTACTCCCTATTGTGAATATATAGATGTCAAAATTAATACAACAAGGACATACAATTTTGTAACTTTGAACTAAAATTTCTAAAGAAGTTCAAGCTCAGTACCTTACCAGATCAGAATTGATCAAGTTGCATTCCTTTAGAAAATTGGCACTCAACATTGTTGCTCAAATCTTTGTATATCAAAATTTCACTTCAAACGATAGTTGAATGTGTCAATAAATTTCATAGTATGATTGGAAATTCAAGAAGATAGTATATTATAAATTCTATGGCATCAAATTCTCCTGCCGCCAAAGGAGACGAGAAAAAAGAGTGTATTTACAATGAGATTAGACATAATAAATGCTTATCAAAATGCATGGTATAAATGCCATGGGATAGAAGCAACACTTCTACAATTATAAAGGTATGTTCTTGAATGGTGATGTGAGAGTTGTGCATGGTAGCAGTGGCTTGGAAAAATCTAGGGAAAACACTGCTGCATTGGTAGCTATTATTAATAAAATTGTAGAAGAGAATTCAAACAAATATCCACATATTACACGATTAATCAATGAAGATTGAACAAGGACAACCTTGAAATTATTTCCATATAATATGTCCCATGGTTTGTTGTAAAAAGTGGAAAATGGAAAATGGTTTGGTTTTCCTTTAGTACACAATCCTCCTTTATCAAGGTGGTGAGTAACACTAATCCTTTAGGAACACTAATCCTACTTTAGTAAGTTCCTTTGCAAGGTGTAATGAGTACATTACAATATAATATAGGCTAAAGGGGATCATTAATCCAACTACGGTGTAAAGTTTGCAAGGACATCAGGAAGCCCATAATAAATATATTGCAAGTTGTTGCTAAGTGTATTATTCTCACATATTAGCTTCACAAAAAAATCCAAAGACTTATCTGAGTATTGTTCATGACAAAATGGATAAGTCAAATACTTCCATTCCAAGGATGGGTAAGAAGGAAAAATATTTTAGTAATTTTATGAATCTTCCCATATCATTGACTGGAATGTTGAATCATGGAAACAAGACTAAGGGATTTGCCAATTTCATCCTCTCATTTTTAGAGATGGGCTTGAATTTCACTATGACATCCCTGGATAAATTCTAAAGGAGTCTTGAAGAACCAATGGTTGATGAATATGGTAATTTTCTCTACAAAATAGGAACATATAAGAAAAAATTGCATGATTCTCTGTTACAATCAGAGTTATATGAAAAGTGTGTGATATAAAATCAAGATGTGATGCAACATGGTATATTGTGCATTGATGATATAGACCAATGCATTCCAAATATTAAAATACCACCCATATTGTTGTTCCAAATGGATAATTGTTCAAGTAATTAAAAAAACACTTTGTCTTTGTATTTTTATCTATTTTAACATCTAGGAGAGTGTTTGAGATTATTGAAGTTGGATTCAACCTGGTTGGGCACACCCATGAAGACATAAATGGAACTTATGGAAGGTTATCAACAAAGCTAATGTGTAATGATATATTTTCACTCTTAGAGATTATGGATACGTATAGGACATGTGAAAATAAAAAATTGTATGTCCTTTATCTAATTGATGAATTTTATGATTTTAATATTTTTGTGAAACCGCACGTTTTGGACAGGAATGCCAAGATCATCAGTATACAAAAATGTCAGTCTTTTAGATTTTAGTTCAGAGATTAAATTCCAATCATGCAATGGAGGGAATCACTTCAAGATAAATATTTGACATCTCCTATTCACCTGTGGCAGTCATTTCCATATGGTATTTCATACTTGTCGGTGGGGAAAACTAGATTATTAAATATGCAATCAAAAATACCTTCATACATGAACAAAATGGAAACATGAATAGAAAAATATGTTTCAGTTTGGAATCAAGGGATTGAGAAGGGGGGTAAATTTTTTTGGCATCCCATGTTAATTTATTGGCAGGATATATATAAATCTTTGGGCAATCCCTTCGAGAGTGTTGATTAGTCAACAACTAGATTTTGGCCATCGAAAAGCCAAGATATTCATAATAGTGAACCTATATGAACATGAAATTAAGGATGCCTACTTGAAGGAAAATGTTCATGCATTTGAGGATTCCTATGTTGGCCCTATATGTGACAAGCCTAGAGATGAATTCATTCCAAGAGTGGATTTTTTAAAGGGCCAAATAGTCATTGTGTAATCACTAGAGACAAATTGTGCAATATGGTTGAGTAGAATGATTAGTGATATTTATCAAGGTTCAGATGTTAGTACCCTTAGGTATTACAAAGTCTAGGAGCAATGGTGTAAGAAAATAATAGCATCAAAGGATCTCAAGGTCTTGTACAAAAACTACCTAAATCGAAAGCAAAAATGGGTTCTTGGTGTAGAAGAAAATATGATGATTGATGTAAATAGCATCATTTGGGCATGGTCACCAAAGCTAGGATGGACAAGAGAAAGAATAAGAATAAACAAGAATGGACTTGTAGCAGTAAAGGTGAAACGAGAGAATATGTGGAATAATGTGGAGAATGGGATAGATGTCCCTATGGATATATTTGATGGGTTCCTAGCCCAACAAATTTATATTTTTTACAATGGAGTATTTGTGTGTGTTTCCTAAAATGATGGAGATAGATACAAATATATTAGTTGAAAGGACCAACCAATATTTTTTGTCTACTATATTGTCCCGCCAACATAATGTACACACGGAACCATTTTATTGTGATATTTATATTGTCCATATAAAACATTATGGTTTGAAAGGGTTAGACAATCTTTCTTTTCTTATAGATTTAATTTATATTAACTTGAGTCAGACAATAATAAATTTTAAAATTTTCTCATTAAGAATGTCATGGAGATTGTTTTGAAAACACTTGTTTATAATGGTGTTAGCATCTGGTTTATACCTTTTAAGCATTAGCCAACTTTATTTATTTGATGGATCATTGATCACGTATGATAAGTAGAGTTACATAAAAACTTTATTATATATATTGTTGTGCAAGTCAATTGATTATTTATGTCAGTGATTAAATAAAATGGTAAATGTAGTGATGAAAAACTTTTGGTTTTGTAGCAATCATGTTCAAATTTGAACTCGCCTAAACCCTTCCATAGAGTTCTAGCATCTCCTATAAGTGAAATGTTAAAATTGCCCTTGTAAAAAGAATAAAATTATATTTTTAACTTGCCAAATAAGAATGACATCAATAATAGAAACATATCAAATGAAGGGAAATCTTTTGAACTACATGTCAATATGAATTTCAATTTACAAAGTGTGTTCCTTCTTGGAGAGTGATTCCTACACTTTTCAACTGATGGTCCTTCAATCAAAGGATCCAAATTTGATATTGAACAACATCAAATTAGTACTCAATTATGGTATTGAATATCATAAGTATTTATCTTCTCTTTCAATTGCTTCAGAAATAAAACACTAGATGTTGATGATAGAAAAAATGCATGCCAAGAATACGCCAACTCGTATGGTGTGGTAATATATTTCTTGTCCTTAGAAATGTTAAGATTTCATATTCTAGACTAGATTCATTAGTATTTCAAAACTAAATCATAGCAGCAACATATCCAGAATCACTGATAGAAACAAAATCACAATATAGACAGAGTATTTATCCTGGGAAATCCTCAAGGGGAAGAAAACCCATCAAAACTTCCTCTGTATAAGATGTATAAAGGACAACCCTGAAAATAGGTGTTCCCCTCCTTCTGTTCTCTCTCTCTCTCTCTCTCTCTCTCTCTNATGACTCAACTGAATTTTACCCTAGATAAGTCGGCCCCACAAAACTATCTGGGCCGACTTCACCTAGGAAGACGCAAAACAATATGCTATATTAATTATTAGGGTGCTAAAGACCTGAAACAAAATGGAGACTTTACCTCATGAATCTATGATGAATAAATACAATAGTAAGACCCCGCCAAAGGAATAATAGCATATCCCTTGGGTTACATCAATAAAATACATTTAGAATATCCTTTGAAGTTACATATTTCAACACTCCCCCTTATTGAGAAGTTTATTCTACTGACAACATCATCAAATACTATAGGATAACAGAGAGACAGTAATTTAAAATGTACATCGAGGTAATACATCTATACATCATAGAAATTTTTCACAATCAGTAACTGGAACAATTACTCTTCATCTTCTGCATCACATGATTAGTTGATCCTTTTTGCAGCAATGCTTTGATCTTTTGATTTTCGTAGTAGCATTTCGATCTTCTTGATCCTTTCAATTAATTTGATCCTTTGCAGCATCACTTTGATCTTCTTGATCCTATGCAGCAACACTTCGATCTTATCGATCCTTTGCAGTGGCACTTCTATCTTCTTGATCATTTACAACAACACTTTGATCTTCTCGATGCTTTGCAAAAGCACTTCGACCTTCTGAATCCTTTGCAGCAGAACTTTGATCTTCTCAATCCTTTGTAGCAACACTTCTATCTTCTGCAATAGCACTTTGATCTTCTTAACCCTTGTAGAAGTACTTCGATCCTTTCGACCCTTTTTGCAGCAGTACTTCGATCCTTTCGATCCTTTGTAGCCTTACTTCGATCCTATCGATCCTTTGCGACTGTGCTTCGATCTACTTGACCCTTTTCTATTGTACTTTGATCTACTTGATCCTTTACTTCCATGCTACCTGCAGTACACATGATCTATTTGCAGGATGATCAATACCGATCACTTTCGTACTTGATTCCAAGGATGATGCAATCCTCCATCAGCATGATCCATGAAATCGATCATTTGAATCATCTACAACTAAATGTAGATCTCAACCACACCAAGTTCCATCCCTATCATTCGTAAGGACTCATCGTAGACCATCCATACCACATAGGTTAGGACCACTCCCAAGTGATTTTTATACTACGGTATCTAACGTGTAGGCATGCTCTTCCAAGCAAGATTATTATCTACAGAGCATATATCAACCGCAAACAAATTTCATCCCATCGTAGAACATCCATACCACACAGGTTAGGACCACTCCCAAGTGAGTGTTATACTAGGATGCCTATGAGGGCTCATCATAGAGCATCCATGCCACTGAGGTTAGGACCACTCCCAATCAAGCGTTATTCTATGGCATCTACATATGAATGTAGGCATACTCTCTATACAACAGTATAGTCTACAAAGAAGATCTCAACTACATACACAATTTCAGTACTCTCTGTTGCTAGGTTTCTGTGGTGATTATCTTCAGTAATGCAATTTGAAATATCCACAGATCTCATGATATATATACTACAATTCTAATGATAACCCACTCTTCTTTGACATACCTTCCTAATGATGAGTCCTATTTTGGACATGAAAGTTTGATGAAAATCATGAGATCTGTGGATATTCCAAATTGCATTGTTGAATGTTAGTACTGTCATTCATGAGGACTCATCATAAACCATCCATACCATTAAGGTTAGGATCACTCCTTAGCGATTTTTATTCTATGGTATCCACAACTAAATAGGGGTACTCTCCATGCAAGAGTAACATTTGCAGGGCCATCCTTAGTTAGAAAGGACCAATCTCATGTACAAATTTTTATACCTTCCATCCTCAAGAGAGGATAATGTCGCCCATAAGTGAATGTGGGTACTCTCCATGCAAGAGTAGCATCTGCAGGGCCATCCTTAGCTAGTAAGGACCACTCTCATGAACAAAGTGTTATACCTGCCATCCTCAATAGAGGATATTGTTGTCCACAAATAAATGTAATAACATCATCATCAGTGTCATCCATCATCGATGTCAGTCTCATCATTACTCCCCCTTTAATGGGAAGTTCCATATTATCAACCTACTCTCCCTTTGTGTGAGGAGGTTTCATGTCTTCAACCTGATATTCCTTTTCGAAGAAGGTCCATATCTTCATCATCTATAGTCCCATCACTATTCCTCCTTATGAGGAAAGTCATTTCGAACTACACCAAGCTTGTCACAGAAATATTCAAAATTCAGTTGAGATAGAGGCTTTGCCAGTACATCAGCAACTTGCTCATCGGTACTCACATATTGGAGCTTGATAGCTCCCTTTTGTACCATATCCCTCATATAAAAATATCAAATTTCTATGTGCTTCAATTTGTCATGGAACACCTGATTATCTTTCATCTTTATACAACTCTGGTTGTCACAGAGAATTACTGTGGTGTCCAATTCCATGTCAAATAATCCTAACATCAGCTTCTGAAGCCATATCGCTTCATAACAAGCAGAGTAAGTTGCAATATACTCTTCTTTAGTCGTACGGAGAGCAACACTGGACTATTTCTTACTAAACCATGAGATCATGGAAGATCCTAGACAATAACATCCACCTGAGGTGCTTTTCCTGTCTGTGGCACTTCCTTCCCAATATGAATCTTTATATCCATACAATTTGTAGTCATGATCTCTCCCATAGTAAAGTCCCAAATCAATCATACCTTTTAGGTACCTCATCACATGCTTTGCAGCTATCAAGTGAACCCGACTAGGTTTAACTAGATACTGTCTCAAGGTGTTCACAACAAAGCATATATCTAGCCTTGTTCTCTTCAAATACATTAATGACCCAATAATCTGTCTGTAGTTAGTCATGTCCACTAGCTCGAATGTCTCATCATGAACATATTCAAGTTGGTGTCCATGGGTGTGGCCATGGATTTACAATCCAACATATCAAATATCTTCAATATTTCTACTGCATACTTTCCCTAATTCAGAAATATTTCTTCTGGACTCTTCCACACTTCCAGCCCTAGGAAATAATGCATCAATCCAAGATCTTTCATCTCGAATTCTTTAGCTAGCTTCTTCTTGCATTCCTTTATCTATTTCTCTTTTCCATTCAGAAATAGATCATCCACATACAGTAATAGTATGGTTGGTTCATCATCCATAATCTTCATATAAATATGAGGATCAACTTTACTCTTGGTAAATCCCATGCTTGTCAAGAAGCTATCTATTCTTCCATACCAAGTTATGGGAGGTTTCTTTAGTCCATACATAGCCTTTTTCAACTTGCATACATGAGTCGGTCTTTCTTTGACTTCAAATCCTTGTTTTTGTTCAATGTAAACCTCTTCCTCAATTACACCATTAAGGAAAGTTTTCTTTACATCCATCTGGTGTAAGTCCCACTTCATCATGTTGGAAAGTTCCATGATAGTTCTAATGGAAGTGTACCTTTCTACTGGATCAAATTTATCTACATAATCGATCCCCTCTTTACAAATCTTGATTTGTACTTTTCAATACTTCCATCAGCAACACGTTTTATCTTGTAGATCCATTTCTAAGATATTACACTCTTGTTTTCTGGTTTGGGAACAATATCCCAAACATCATTGTTCATGATTGATTGGTATTCTTCCGTCATTGCTTCAACCCATTCTTTCTTTTGTGCAGCTTCCTCATAGCTGGTGGGTTCTTGATCGAAAAGATCACACATCAAAGTTACATAATTGGAATATGGCTTTGATATTTTGTTGGTTCTTGTGGAGCCTTCTGGCTCTCCATATCTTTCTGCTTCTTGTATGATTTCTCTTACCCAAGCATATTTTCTCTTTTGAGAGATATCCATAGTAGGGGGATCCTGAGGCTCTAGCATGTCATGATATTCTGATGCTACTATTTCAGGAGATGGTTCAGCTTTTGTCCATCTTGGAGGTACATCCTTTTCACGTACTTCTTCAAACTGACACATTCTCGACTTCTTAAGAGTTGTCTCTTCATCAAATGTTACATCCCTACTAATATTGATATGATGGAATCCTTAAATGTATATCCTGAATGCTTTAGATACTTCACAGTATCCTACAAATATTCCCTTCTTTCCAGAAGGATCCAATTTGGTTCTCTTCTATTTCAAAATATGCACATATGTTGGGAAGCCAAATATCTTGTGATGGCTTACTTCAGGTTTGTTTCTAATATACATCTCTTCATGAGTCTTGAATCCAAGAGCACTATGAGATAATCTATTTTACGCATATACGGTTGTTCTTGCTGCTTCATCCCATAGGTGCATAGGGAGGTCTTGGTCATGAATCATGGTATTCACTGCTTCCATGATAGTTCTATTCTTTATTTCCACAACACCATTTTTTTTGGGATTATAGGGAGTGGTTAGTTATCTCTTGATTCCTACTTCCTTACAGAATGCTTCAAATTCCTTTGAAGTGTATTCTCCACCATTATCTGATCTTAGTGTCTTGATTCTCTTTTCTAAGAGGTTCTCTATCAAGGCTTTGAATTCCTTGAATTTCCTGAACACTTCACTCTTATTCTTCAAGAAGTATATCCAAGTATTTCTTGAATAATCATCAATAAATGTGACATAGTACTCATATCCACTCAAGGATAATGGAGGGCATAGGACCACATACATCAGAATGGATTAGTTCCAATGTACCTTTTCTATTTGTTTCAATTTTCAGAAAAGGGATTCTTGATGTTCTTTCCCTTTGCACATCCCTTGCAGGTTCTCTCACGTTTGATATTCAGATATGGTAACCTTGTTACCACCTTTCTCACATAGGGAAATGATTTGTAGTTGATGTGAGCAAGTATCCTATGCCACAGTTCACTTGAGCTGGTAGTCTCATGGACAAGGGCTATCTCTGGATTTCCTTTGAGTTTGTACCGTCCTCCTTCTTCTTCTCCAATGACTACAACATCTTCAAGTGTATTTCCTTTGGACCACATAAGTACTTGTCCATCTATAAAGGAGTCTATATCCTTTCTTATCTAGAGCAGAGATGGAAAGTAGGTTCTTTTTCAAACCTGGTACATTTAGTACTTCCTTCATCTTCATGGAAGTCTCAGAGTCAAGCTTGTATCTTGATTCACCAATACCTTTGATGGGATATTGATAGTCATCTCCCAATGATACCTTCTAGAGAGAGTTATTCTCTTCAAGTTTTGATAGATTTATATTCTTTCTTGTCATGTGCTTAGAGGCACCACTATCAATAAGCCATGTATCTTATCCAGGTGTTACAGACCCAGAGAGTGCAGAGAGTAACACATATTCTTCTACATATTCACCTCTAGTTTTCTTTCAATGTCTTTCTTCTTCTTAATCCTCATCTTCAGCTAGATGAGCATGATGTCTTTTGTTGTTGTTCTTCTTCTTCTTTGGTGATGGACATTCTCTAGAAATATGTCCTATATTATGACAGTTGTAGTATTGATACTTTGACTAATCTTTCTTCTTCTTCTGGAATCTCTTCTTTGAATGCTTATGATTACTCTTCTTGAAGTTTGATTGTTTTCTTCCTTTAGTATGGGTAGCTACAGCCTAATCATCTTCTCTTAGGAGAGATTCTCTATTGGCTACTCTAGCTTCTTCTTGTATGCAATCTTCCCATACTATGCCAAACTTCATACTTTCTTTTATGGCACACAGAGTCTAAATGAATGAGTCACAATGTATAGTGATACCATTAAGAGAAGTCATAACTAGTTCGTCCTCATCAAGGGTGTCTCCAATAGCACTTAGTTTCTCTTTGAATTGGGAGACCCTTGTGAAGTAATCTTGAATAGATTCTCCTTTGCTTATCTTGGTGCCCTTCAGTTGAGCTCTCAGATTCATCTTTCTATTGATGTTCATTCCCTCATACATTCTGGAAAATGCATGATACATTTTTTTAGGCATTTTCTTAGATGACAATTGAGGGATCAAGTGATCCCTAATAGAATCAACAATGATCCTCATTGCCTTGATTAGGTCTTGTTCATGCCTCTCCTTAGCTTAATATTATTTAGGTTCTTCAATCTCATCCTTGATGTACTTCTCAAGGCCATTCTCTTTCAGAATGAGACCAATCCTATACTTCCAAGCCAGGAAGTTTTCTAGGCCTTCCAATTTGTCCTCAAGCTTAATGCTTGGGGCCATCTTGTCCAGTAGGTCACAAAAAAAATGAAATTTATCAAAATAGGAGGCTGACCTTACTAGTAGATGCGCTTGAGGGAGGTGAGTTGGTTGATCCAACTACTTTATGGAGATCCCAAATATTCAGTTTTCAAATCCTACTTGTGAGGTTGAAGCATTGCAGAAATTCTAGTTTTGTTTTACTGCAGTTTTCTGGTTCACTGCCAAACTAGGGTTTGGATTTTCAGGAGATCTAACCACCCAAAAATTTCAATATAGTGCTCAATAGATGCTCTCTAGGAGGGTGAAATTTTTTATGCAAGCATATCTTCAAAACTCCAACTTTTGCAAAAACCCTAATTTCTTCCAAAGAGGGAGGAGAGATATTTTCACCTTGTGAAAGATGCTCTAATCAGGTAAGCTCTAATACCATGTTAATATTTCATATGCTAGACTAGATTCATTAGTGTTTCAAAAAAAAATCATAGCAACAACATATACAGAATCACTGATAGAAACAAAATCACAAGATATACACAATATTGATCCCGGGAAACCCTCAAGGGGAGAAAACCCATCAAAAATTCCTCTGTATAAGATGTATAAAATACAACCCCAAAAACAAGTGTTCTCCTTCTTCTATTCTCTCTCTCTCTCTCTCTCTCTCTCTCTCTCTCTCTCTCTCTCTCTCTCTCCTATGCGCTACTCAAGTGAGTGAGCCTCTGTGTTCAAATAAGAACCACGACTCCTCTATTTATACACACCGAGTCAACTGAATTTTACCCTAGACAAGTCAACCCCACTAAACTGTCTGTGCCGACTTCACCTAAGAAGACTCAAAACAATATATTATAGTATTTATTAGGGTGCTAAAGACCTGACACAAAATGGAGGTTTTATGTCATGAATTTATGATGACCAAATACAATAGTAACACCCCACCGAAGTAATAATAACAACTTCCTTGGGTTACATTAGTAAAATACATTTAGAATATCCTTTGAAGTTACAATGTTTCAACAAGAGTCTTCATTCCAAAGGATGCCAATGTATCTAGGAAACCACTCTCTCGAATTTCAACAGGATACCGAGCTACCGGAGACAATGGGTAGAGCATCAACGAGCCTAAGAAATGAGGATGAAGCACAAGCATTGGAACTAAAAGGGGAAATAGATTAGTCTTTCCTTATAGGGAATCACTCTATTAATATCCAACATGATGTTGCAGTGGTAGGAAAGAAATTGATAGAGTAAAATGGGGAAGGAATCCTAGAGACAATCCATGGTCTCAAGGGATAAATCCAGACTTGGGTTGCACAAGTATTGAAAAATATCAGTTTTATAAGATGCTCGAGCTCTATTGGAACAATACTAAATCTATGGTATCCCATGGCTATGTAGCCAAAGGATGAAGACTTCCGCCAACTGAAGTGACGAATAGGGACATTAGAGGAGAATCATTCCTACCTTCTTAAAGTTGTTAGATGGATGTCTAAGAAAATCAGGGGATCATTCAAACATTTGGATGGTCGATTAGGGAATCCTTCTCAGGTTCTGTAACATAAAGACTAGTTTTGATTTGGTTTTTTTATGTTTCAGTGACTGGATATTTTATTTTATTTTTAGTTTTTTGGACATATAAATCTGATTTTTTATTATTATCAGTTTTTGGATATTTTTGAATGTTTTCTTATATATTATATTTACTCTCAATTAAAAAAAAATCATGAGTGGAATACATGAAGTGTTATGTGTAGAATATATAAAATAAATTATGCGTGAACTATTATGTGTTGAATAGATAATAAGAAAATGAGTGGATAAAATTAAGTGTTATATGTGGAATATATGAAGTGTTGAGTTTTATTATATACATGGTTTGTTCCTCTTCATACTGGGTATTCTATCATTTTCCTATATACTATTAATTTAGGGTTTGGTATTACAAGTTCTTTTTATCAATTATGGTAACATGCTAAAAAGGAATCCTTAAAAAAATTGTCTACGAGGCACACTATTATAAACATTGTTACGCATAATATGGATATCGAATATTATAAAAATTGGACTGATTCAAAGATCGCAACTTTTGAAAATAAAAATACACTTTTCGAATTGAAATTCACACTTTTTGAAATGTAATCACACTTTTTGAATTGAGATTCACACTTTCTGAATTGAAATTCACACTTTCTGAATAAAAAAAGTGCACTTTTAAGGTTCAGAAGTAGTAAAAAAACACACTATTCCAATAGAAAAGCACACTTTTCAAACCCAATATTGCCAGTTTTAGAACCTAATTTCACACTTTAGAAATGTTGATATTGACACTTTTAAAAGATAAATTCACATTTTTTTAGTCCAAAATTTTCTTACGAAATCCAAGTTTAACTTATACTTAAATAGGCATGTAAGTATAAGTTTAACTTATTTTTAAGTTAATTTATTGTTTAGTGTTAAATAGGCACGTTAAGTATACTATGGATATTAACTATCAAACTTTACTTTAAGTAATTTCAACTTCCACACTCTTTCTGAAATATTTCTTGGTGTAATATATTGGTGAAGGCCTTTTAATGAAACCTTCTCTTATATTTTTCTTAGAAAACTTTCAATTTATCCATATGATATCCAATCGATATGTTTCCTTTTGTCGTGTGGAGAGGATAGGTAGATCTTTCCAATGATTGATCATGCAACCTTATTTGAGTTCATTTCAGTATATTTCACAAGTGATGAGGACCTAAGGACCAAGTTTAACAAGAGAGCATTAACTTGTGTTTTTGAATCTCTGGACCTCATATTTGGATTCCATTAGTTGTGCTTGGTTCATAATCCCACATAATCCACAGTAGGCTTAACTTTAGTTTTTTCCACTCTTATCACATTATGTTATCTATGCTTTTAGGGTGTTAGATTAAGTTGGTATTACCAATCATCAACTAAGAGATTTTATCTTGCTAAAATAATCAATTGAAAGCTATAGCACCTAGTATTGAGCACTTGGTGGAAGTGCCACTTCCTTTTGAATTTTTTTTTTGAGTGAGCATATTCCTTGCTGATGCTATAATCAATCCAGGTGAAGCTATATGCAACTTTCAAGTTCAGAGTTAGTCATAAAAAACCAAGGGGTGCAAAAACACATCGAAATGTGATGGATGCAATTTGAACCACTTTGCAATGCAAAGATATTATTCATGCCTACTAACATAATCAATCATGAATACAAAACAAAGTGGAACAAGATAGCAGGAATTCAAGCAGAAATATCTCATTCAAACATCAACCACTCAATGAATTAAAACCAAAAGAATATAATCAATGAATTAAGCAACCCAAAGATTTGATTTTGAAATTTTTAAAGGAGGTGCCTCAAGTTGTTAATATTGAAGAGTTATTAAAGCCTTAACACTAATCTAGATCCATCTTAAATAATAATAATAAATGTTACAACTCAAAACATTTATTCATTCTTAATTTTGTATAAAACTAATTTTAATATAAAATTAATATAACAAACACCCTAAACTTTCACAATTGAGATAATGACTTTGAAATAAAAATCAATTAATATAGAAATTAACATACTTTCTCACTACATTACTAATATAACCAACCTGTGCTACTAACATTATCAAATATTTTAAAAATAATGTTAAAATATATATATTCATATGATTGAGATGAGAGATACCCAATAGTGTTGGCTTAAGGTTGTTTTCCCTTCATATAATTTGATTTTTTTATTCTTTTTTATTTTGAACCTATGTTTTAATATGTGCACAAAGTAATTACCCTCCATTAAATAAAGGATATATTTAACCGTGACTATCTGTTTCCTCAATGTCTTAAGCGTAAACTTATGTGTTCCTTATGAGTGACTATCCATTTCCTTAGTGGAACTCTTTGGTTGGGATTTTAAAAATTGAAAAAACATAATAAAGGTTCCATTATAGATTTTGAGTTTTTAAAAAATGCAAAAACATAATAAAAGTTTTATTATAGGTTTTTTTCGTTGATTGTAATATAAAACAATGTTTATAAATTAAACAAGTGGAATAAGCAACAAAGTTGCTTAGTACCGGCCTCCTAAAAAGAGATTGGAAATATATAGCATTAGGATAATTTTGCTATAAAAATATATGATAAAACAAATATAATTACAATTTGAAAGAAATTAAAACAAAAATGAATTAAAAAATGTCCATTTAAATACGATATAGGTTATTGCAATGTAGCATAAAACAAGCATATTCAAGCTTCCTTACATACTTCTAGTAATATTCTTGACTTATGTTATAAAAATATGCAAGTTTCTTTATAGACTAGCATAAATAGGAAATGAGAAATAATAGCTTATAAGACTATAAATTAATATCATTGTTGTGAGAATAGTTTATCCTACCCATTGGTACCTCCTTTCTCCTCTAACATATTATAATTTAAAAGAAAATTATAAAACTTGTAATTCAACACGTGATGTTCCACATCAATCCATTACATAAGGATAGTGGAATTTAAAGTAACGTTTTGAATGATTAAGATGCTAGTTTCTAAGCATATATTGTAGTCTAGTGTGGTTAATAATTTGGAAGAATATCCTAGTTTATACTAGAGGGTGCACTTTGCTTCTAAAAGTGGGATGGTTATTATTTAGTATAAACCTATCACATAATTTATAAGTGGAATAGGTATTATGTGGCATAACGCATCACTATATATAAAATTTTGGCTCGGTTTTATTATTTGGTTATAATTTACAAGTGAAATAAGTATTATGTGGCACAACCCATCTCCATATATATATATAATTTTGGCACGGTTCTATTATTTGGTATAATACCCATCACATAATTTATAAGTGGAATAGGTCTTATGTGGTATATAACCCATCCCCATATATATAAAATTTTGGCACGGTTCAAACTTCTACGGTTGCATGCTATTGAAAAGATGCTCAATATCTTAGGGGATGTGATATAACTTTGTACTTTCTTATCTACTTACTATTATTGAAAGAGTTTTATGTTGCGAAATTTTACTCATCTTGCCAGCGATATAATTAAAAGCTCGCATAAATGAACCCATCAAACTATACTAGTACCTGCCTTAGGAAAGAAAATGAGTGTGCTCTAAATGTTTTAGATTTTTATGACCATTTTATAATGAGCGTATTTGCATCATCCCAAGTGCTCCGTGATGAAGTGTATCGAGAGAAGCTTCTTTTCTTAATTCTCAGTTTAAAATTGTTTAATATTCAGTTCTGATGGTTGGCAAAATGTTTTAATCTGCATGCTCTTTATGCCTGTTAAGCAGTTTGCTTTGGTCTAAATATAAATTGAGTTCATATCTTTTGTTGCAGTTTCATGCAGAGGCAGGGAATGGCCAGTTTGAAATAGCCTTGGGGCATTCACCTTGTATGGAGGCAGCTGATAATTTAGTTTGCTTAAAAGAGGCTATAAGGGCAATTGCAAACAGAAATGGTCTTCTTGCGACGTTTATACCAAAATGAGATTAGTTTCCTTACTTTCTTGATGTACTCATGTTAGCGGTAGAAAATGCCGATTTTAACTGTTTATAGGGCTCACTCATTGTTTACCATCATGACATATGTACAACTAGCTTCTTTTTTATACCAAAAGTTTTATTGTGCCATCTACACAAAAATTCTATGTGATGCTCCTTTCTCACTGGTAATTATCATTGCCTGTATGCATGAGTATACGTGACAAAAAGGATGGTCTTTTTTATAATTCTATGATCATTTCTCACTGGTCATTACCCTTGCCTGTATGCCTTTAGAATGGATGGAATAAATGAGACTGTAATAGGCTCTCTGAATTTAAACATCATAGTTATGTTAGTTTGATCCGTCTTCTCCAATTGATTCTTTATGCACTCTTTTACTTCTCTGCTTTTCATCAGTTAAAAATACCTGGGAGGTCAATGAATAAAACCTGAAAATCAAGAGTTTGTAAAGGGGGACACAATGCATAAAGATTGCTGAAATATGGAAAGAATAAAGAGACTAAAAATAGAATTTGTTGTCCACACTGGCACACTATAAGTTGGAAAAGATAGAGTCCATTTTTGATAAATAGAACCACAATTAGAGGAAACAGAAAGCAACGGATTTAAAGAATGAGGCTTGAGATACAACCTATATAACTTGCTACTCTGATTTATACACTTGTAGTACACAATTTATTGGACTTCTCGCAGTCCTGAAGATGAACCTAGTTAAAGATTCAAAACGTCGACGGTCTCATCATTAATGTGGTATCTCCTGAAGTTAAACACTACAATGTCACAATTACTGTTTTGGACACAAATAGTCATAGAAAATGCTAACTCGAGAAATTCAACTAACAATGAGGTGAAAGTCTAACCGTTCAAGATCAACAACATGGTTTTTCATAAATAAGAGCGATGAGGAATAGCGATTGTTCTGATTTGCCAATTTGACCACAAAGTTATAATAAGTTTTTGCCTCAAAAATAAAAAAATGTTAGCAAATCAAAGCGAATATTCACAACCGACTCCACCAAAATCTAATCTATAGAAAACACCCAATGCCTTACACGTATACATAACAAACACCACATGCCTAGATTGTTTCCTATCCGTCCGTGTAGCAAAGCTATCCATACTCTTTCTTCGGGATAACTCTAGATCGACAAGAAGAAGATGCGTGCACGGCGCCGCTCTTCTAGACACGTTGCTGCCATGCAAACCCTCACAATCAAACGATCAACACCCATCACCTATCACCTGTATATATACACAAGGCCCAATGGAGATCTA
>LPNX010252763.1:0-30468 GCA_001517045.1 Pseudotsuga menziesii
TCACAACATCAAAATTTACACAGTCAAGCCAACCTTCAGTTGGGTTTATCAGACCGTCAACAAATCACCTGCACTTATATCAATAATAACACATACACTTATACCAACAGTAGCACACATATCATCATACACTTATATAAACAATGACCCTTACTCCACAACCCCTCACAACAACCATTTACCTTTTTCCTTTTACCTTTAGGGTGCAACACCCAACTGCATCTATTTAGCCTGTCAACACAAGCAATACAAGCAATACAAGCAAACTCATCAGTGTTATTGCTCTAAAACTGTAATCATATTTCATATCATTCACTATAAAGTATTGAGACACCAGGAGTGCGTCCACTCCCTAGGGTGTAATCAATATTGAAAACCCTTTCATGATCCGACATCAAAAAAGTGTGCACTCTTTTCCGGTGTGTGCCATGTAGGCCCTATTCATACTCAAGCAATCGGTCATCATGGAAATAAAATCAAAACATGTTCTACATATTGAATTCAACAATCAAACATCCATATTCTTAGCAAGGGTCACAGAACACTTATCCATTTGTCGACGCAGTATGCCTTTCTTAAGGAGGAATGGGGGCTCCTTCTATGAGTTAACAATCCCTCGGTTAGCCATCCCAAATCCTTTTACATTTCATATCCACACATGTCTTACCGACATAGTTTATACCATCTCACTCATGTTACTATCAAACATGCAGTGTAGATGAGACATTTCCAAAATGTCCAATGGCGTTTCACCCGAAACCCATTTCCAAGACAAGGGAAAACCTTCCCATGAAGTTTGGCTCTTGCAGGCCATCACACATGATCTTCCTGCAGTGTGTATCCCTAACACATTCATCAAGTAGCCAAACAGTCAATCATTACCTGATAATACAATCCAAATTGATTGTTCCATAACCAAGCAATGACAATGGTAATCAAATTCAATAGAAAATTGCAATTCTGTCTACTACAGAGTTAATTTTCTCAATTGTGGGTCTCTTGTAAGTAGCACTACCATTCCCATTATAATTTTATGCTTACTATCATAATATGAATACCCACTTACCATGCATCCTCCTAACACAATCTTACACAAGCCAACATTGATTAGTAGTCGTCAGCAATTTCTTAAATCCGAAATTCACAACTCAAATTCAATAACCCATTATGCATGCGGACTATTCTCACAAAGTTTGGCTCTTTCACATGGTAGATTCTGGCATTGGTCAGGGTCTTGCCTCTCACTGCCATGCTTGAAATAATCTACCTGAAACCTGAGCTTCAATAAAAAAAACACAATCTTATGCAAACCAATAGTGACTAGTAGTTGTCAGCAATTCGTTAAATCCAAAATTCACAATTCGAATTTAACAACCTATTATGCATACCAACTATTTTTACAACCATGAGACTTTTCTCATACATGGTAGATTCAGGCATTAGTCAGGGTCTTACCTCTCACTGCCATGCTCGAAGTAATCTACCTGAAACATGAGCTTCAATCAACCAAACACTTGGTAAGTCTGGATGCATATAACCTTTTCATTGCTACAACCATCACTGAAGCATTTTCAGAATTTATAAAATTCAAATACTTCCAAATGTTAGTCACATCAATATTATCAAATCTCATTTACTTCATGCAATCGTTATCATATTAACATTTGCAAGGCACAGTCACATCATTCATGCAATTAAATAGAATGTTCAGATACTCCTTACTTCACAAGCGTATCATTCATACCACCTTGCTCTTCCATAGAGCATTTCTGGCAGCCAATTAATCGTGACTATCCTGCATTCATAACAACCTTTGAAATGGCTCCTGAATTGTCATCAATTCATCATTTCAGTCATTAGTCATTCATAATATCACGTGCACTCATCTCAATGCATTCATGCAATACATCACAATATTTTCACCTGTACTTACGTAATCAGTCACTCACATCCTTCATATCCATACATTCAATGCATAACTATAAGATTCATAGAATCTTCTTAATGCATATCCATTCAATGCTACTTTGCATTGATTCAGGAATACTATGCATTCAGCCTACCAGGCATAGCCTAACCATGACTACTTCATATAGGATGCATTACTATAATCAATATCATCAGTACTTACTTTCCTTGGGCTATTAAGCTCAATCAGCATATACATGCATCAAAATATCCACAAGGTATGAGGTCTCTTACCTTTACCACTCCTTGGAATTTTTCATAACCAAACTCTTACCTGTAGGGGTCCTACTTACACCCTTGACATGACCAATTTGGTTGGTCCTTTGCAGGAGATTGCAGAATTTGCTTACCAACTTTTGTTATGAACTTGTCGCCTCATCCCCTTTCTCCATAGGGTCGCTAGTCACAATTGTCAGCATCAGCAACATATTCAACTAGGTCCATGTCATCGTTGTTTTTTCCACTAATGCCACATCAAAGCAATGATTATCATTAGTGGTTCATTATAAATGTATAATCTTTAATATCCTATGTATACAACACATATCCTCATGCATTTCATGCATAAAACTTAGGAATGTAACATAGTTAGCAAGACAGGGTTTTTAAGGAAACTTCCCTTTCAAATCTTCCATCCTTGCATGGAATTCCTTTTCCACACAGCAACTGGTTGAATTCATAGTCCTTGCTACCTCTAGGCATGCAATTGTCCAGATTTGTCCATTTGATAGCAGTGGCCATCATTAGCACTTTGCCGCTTCATGCTCAGATTCTAGTGACTTAACCTTGTTCCCTACTGGATAAGATTTCCAACGCCTATCTGCATGCTTCATTCCGACCTCAAATGTGAAAACCACATCACTTCTAAGAATGAAGAATTTCACCAATCTTTGCATTTTTACACACCACTGCTTTTTGGACTGGTCACCAATTTCAGCCACCTGTAATTCCACTGAAAGATAGCTGAAAAATCCTGCTGGAGCAAACGAAATCTACTGGAAAATCCCACTTGGAAATCTCAAAATTTCCTTTGTTAAATCGGGTCTTATTTCAACTAATCTTCCGCAGAATTGGCTCCCATTTCCACTAATCGTTCCACAGAATCGGCTCTCAAAACCACTAATCGCTCCGTAGAATCGGCTCTCAAAACCACTAATTGTTCCGCAGAATTGGCGGCTTGAACCATAATATTTTTTGCTACATCGGCAATCAGAACCACTAATTTTTTCCGACGTAGCTCATCGGCAGTCTGATCAACTAAATCTTTCCGACACTTTGGAACCCATTTGTCTAAGCTTCCGAGGTATCGGCAGTCTGATCCTCTATTTTCTTCCGATTCATCGGCAACTTAAACATCTAAACTTTTCTGACGGTTTCCATACTTAGAAAAATTTTCAAAACTTCGTCTTTCTTCTTTCTTCTGTTGACGGCATCGGAAGTCCAAACCACTAGCTGAGTCGACGTATCGGCTGCTCAAATAGCTAAAATCTTCTGATGACCACAACACTTAGAAAATTTCTGAAAATTTTCCCTCTTCGCCACTTGATCAGCTTCATCTCTTCTTCCTATCGGTGACCTAGTTCCTTCCACAGCCGCAACTGCGGAACGCGATCTTCTTTCTCCTTCCGATTGGAGGCACAACCTGATCGGCATCGGCATACTTTTTACATTGGAAGCCTAGTGACTTTGGCTTCTGCAACGGTGGCACACCAAACACTAACCTCTTCCGATTGGCGGCTATTTACTTAGAAAATTTTTAACTTTCCAGCATCGGCGGTCTTTCCACATCGGAAGACTAGTGCCTTTGTCTTCCGCAACGGTAGATGCTCGATCCACTATTTTCTTCCGACAACTTCAACAATTAGCCAAATTTTCCAAATTTTCCCTCCATCGGCAATTGGATCCACTGCTGCATCGACGGTTTAGTCCTTTCGTCAGCCGCAATGGCTGATGGGAAACCGCTAAACTCTTCTGATACATCGGAAGTCTGTTCCTCTTTAGTGCTCCGATGCTCCGATTGTTCAAGCACTTAGATAATTTTTGGAAGTTTGCTTCCATAAAACTCTGATCTCTGCTGGGCAGAATGAAGTCCTGCCTCTGTCACTGCATCCTTCATGGTCCATAGAGGCTCACTGTTGCAACCTTTGCTCTGATACCACTCTGTAACATCCCTGACCCTTCGACCGGTGAAGAGGACGCTACTACACGCCAAAAAAATTGGGCATCTAGCCCCATGAATATGTACATTCATAATCATTGTTGAAATGCTGAAATAAAATGCTTGAACTAAAACATGCATACATGATTATTTATCATACACAGCGGAAGCAACATACATTCGTACAAGCATTCACATGTTCATCATGATCATTAACAGTAAATGGGATTGTAGAAGTAAAATAGACAAATTTACTTATCTTATAAGGAGCTTGCTCTGCAACCAGATACGTCGCTGCAACGTTCCACCGAACCATAGGCCCGCGTGCTCCTAAATCTCTCAGCAACGCTACCACCCCCGAGTAGGGCACGATTCCCCAAGGAATAAGGAATTAACAGGCTTACACATAGCCAAGGTAACAACACCACAAGGGTACACAGTTCAGCCAAGCCAACACGGTTGGGTTTATCAGGCGAACAACAGATCAGCCAAGCCAACAGAGTTTGGTTTATCAGGCCATCCAGGAGCTGGGAAAGGCTAATGCTAAGCTGGTGAGCTCACTAAAGAGATGCAGACACCAACACCAGAACCAGCCTGGATTCTAGAACACCCACACACACCCAACACAAGGAAGTCAGTCCCTTCTTTGCAACGTAGTCCCTCAGACCCTGATCTTCCCTCCCGTGCTCTTGAGGGGCTGTGGAGAAGAAATCCAGCTCATTGGCTCTATCCATGTGGTTCTCAACCCAGCAGGTTTATCAAGCACCTCAGGCCCTCATTCACCAACCCCAAATAGTCCGGGGACAAATCAGACATCGTATTGTCCTGTTAGTTCCATCATTGAATTGTAGCTGGATGTTCTGGATAGTTCTATGGGCTACGTTTTTGTCTCTCATGCAGCTCACAGAACTATGCGTGAGAGACAAAAATGCATCCCACAGAACTATCCAAAACATCCAGCTACAATTCAACGATGGAACTAACAGGACAATACGATGTCTGATTTTTCCCCGGACTATTTGGGGTTGGTGAATGAGGGCCTAAGGTGCTTGATAAACCTGGTGGGTTGAGAACCACATGGACAGAGCCACTGAGCTAGATTTGTTCTCCACAGCCCCTCAATAGCACTGGAGGGAAGATCAGGGTCTGAGGGACTGCGTTACAAAGAAGGGACTGACTTCCTTGTGTTGGGTGTGTGTGGGTGTTCTAGAATCCAGAATGGTTCTAGTGTTGGTGTCTGAAGCTCTTCAGTGAGCTCACCAGCTTAGCATTAGCCTTTCCCAGCTCCTGGATGGCCTAATAAACCCAACTCTGTTGGCTTGGATGATCTGTTGTTTGCCTAATAAACCCAACCGTGTTGGCTTGGATGAATTCTGTACCCTTGTGGTGTTGTTACCTTGGCTATGTGTAATCCTATTAATTCCTTATTCCTTAGGGAATCATGCCTAGCTCGGGGGTGCCAGCGTTGCTGAGAGATGTAGGAGCACGCGAGCCTATGGTTGGGTGGAATGTTGCAGCGACATAGCTGGTTGTGGAACAAGCTCCGTATAAGATAAGTAAATTTGTCTATTTACTTCTGCAATCCCATTTACTATTAATGATCATGATGAACATGTGAATGCTTGTACGAATGTATGTTGCTTCCGCTGTGTATGATAAATAATCATGTATGCATGTTTTAGTTCAATCATTTTATTTCAGCATTTCAACAATGATTATGAATGTACATGTTCATGGGGATAGATGCCCAAATGTTTTGACGTGTAGTAGCGTCCTCTTCGTCGGTTGGAGGGTCGGGGATGTTACATAACCATTCATTGTTTATTAAATATACAGAGAGGAAACCAATTTTGGTTCCGATTAACACCATTTCATGAGTATTTGTTGATTATATTTGATGATATTGATTATTTATTCCTTGATCAGTGTGCAATATTAATATGGTATCATAGCATACAGTGGGATAGAGATCTATCTCTCAAAAACAAGATTTTTGCCAGATTTCTCCATGAAAAGTGAGCAAAAGCTCAAAATTTCAGCACTGCACCAGAAGCCAAGGATTACCACTCAATATCCCAAGTAAAGAACTTGTTGATCAAGCTTGCTTGATTGACTATGATGGGTGTGATGAAAGCCTAGAATGTGCAGGATGTACGACCTTATTTTTCCCTTTCTGTTTTGACTTTCAAGTTTCTATAGGTGAATCATTTACTACAGCACATCCATATGGCCTCCTCAATAGATCTCTTGACTCCATACAATTTCCACCCATGGAAAAATAAAATGGAGATTCAATTGCGCTCCAAAGGACTTCATAGATTCTCCATGGACACTGAAGTTGAGTCTGGATCCGCCATAGAAAAATCAAGATTCTTGAACAAGAAGGATGAATACTTTAGTTTCTTGTGCCTCTCTATTTCCGAAGACCTTCTCTTCCATCTTATGGATCTGAAGACACCGAAAGAAATATGGGACAAATTGGAATCTCTATACAGAAAGCATGATGACCTGAGAGTTTATCAACTCGAAAATGAACTCATGTCTCTCCAACCTTCCAATTCCGAGACTCTGAATGATGTCTTTACAAAGTTCAAGCATATTTTTTTAATCTTGAAGCAATGCAAAGTGGAGAAGGAGGATGATCAGCTCATCCTTGCCATCCTCTCCAAACTTGGGGCTGATTATTCAGTTTTTGTTTCTACATTCCGTGCGAGGAAGCTGACAATCCACGAATGGAAGATGCCTACACTCAATTCCTTCATTGAGTCCCTAACAAATGAACATGACAAGCTTGTCCACATGGGGATCATCCGATATTCCCATGATCAATCCCTCCATGTCTCAGGGCCCAAATATCTGAAAGGTAAAGGAAAGCAGCAGAAAAATCAGAAAACTAAATTTGATGCTCCCAAGCCTAGAGTTGAAAACCAGCAGCATGATGAATCTTTCAGTTCAAGGAAGAACAAAGGAAAAGGGAACAATGGGAAAGAAAAAGTCAATTGTTCTTACTGTAGGAAGGGTTTTCACCCTGAACATGCTTGTATGAATAAAAATATTGATGAAGAAACCTCTCTCCTTGAGAGGAATCACATCAATCTTCTGGAGAGCTTTCGGAGGAGAGATCACCAAGATCGAGAACCACAACATGAGAAAGGTCATGCCCTCATGGAAAGCACTTCGAAGTCCAAAGCACTACTGATTGACAGTGGAGATTTGAATCACATCATGGATGAAAAAGACTCCTTTTCATACTTGGAGACTGACAAATCCATTCCCATCCACATGGGAGATGACTCCACCATCATTTCTGAAGGACAAGGTACTGTAGATATAGAAAATGGTTTTTTTTCTAATGTTTTGTATGTACCATCTCTAGCAGCAAATATCCTTAGTGTCTATCAGATGAAACATACAGGAATGCCTAAGAGAGTGTCTTTCATCCCAAATGATGTTGAGATAATAGAAATTTCATCCGCGAAACTCATTGCAAAAGGCCTTGCAAATCATCATGCAAAAGCCTATGAGTTCTCTCACTTTGTTGCGGATGCAAAGCCCACTGCTCTGCTAAATCATGGAAATGAGGTTAGTAGGTTGTGGAATGAAAGGTTTGGCCATATTAATTTCAAATATTTGCAGCAATTACAGAAAAAATCCATGGTTGAAGGCCTCCCGGTCATCAAGGAAACCACGAGAGTCTACAAGGGTTCTGTGATTGGAAAACACCCTGAGCACAAGTTTGATCGAGGGAAGGAAAACCGAGCTACAAGCATATTGGGGCTGATACATTCTGATATCAGTGGTATAATTCTTGTCACATCCATGAATGGATCAAGGTACCTCATTACTTTTATTGATGATTTTTCAAGGTATACATGGGTTTTCTTTCTCAAAAAGAAATCAGAAGTATGTGAAAAATTTTCTGAATTGAAGGCCTTGATCGAAAATGCCTCTGGGCTTAAGATCAATATATTCAGATCTGATAATGGAGGAGAGTATGTCAGTAATGAGTTTCTATACATATTCTCCCAAAGTGGTATTCAGTTCCAACATTCAATTCCCTACACTCCCCAGCAGAACGGAGTAGCGGAAAGGAAGAACCGGTCTCTCAAGGAGATGACCACCTATATGTTGGAGTCAAAGAAGCTTGCAGAAAATTTGTGGGCTGAATCCATGCACCCTATAGCATACATTCATAATAGGGTGCCACACTCATCTATGAAAGGAAATACTCCTTTTGAATCATACTTCGGACACAAGTCGGATGTGTCGAACCTACGGGTGTTTGGGTCCACTGCATGGGCCCGGATTCTGCTTGATAAAAGAAGGGCTTTGCAACCGCAAAGAATATAATGTTTGTTTATTGGGTATCCTGATGAATATAAAGAATTCAAGAAGCTGGATATCAATACCAAATATATCATCATCGAGAGAAGTGTCAAGTTCGATGAGCCACTTCAGGAGATAGAACTAGTGAAGGAGAAAACTGATGAATTTCCTTCCTATTGTACTGAATATTTGGATGATGAAATTGGGGGTGATGACCCTTATTTGGATCCTATGATTTCTAATATCAGTGTGCCACAATAATTAGATGCTGAATTAGAACCTAAAGTGAAAAATCATCTTCCTACATGGGCCCAACAGACAATCTCCTCCGCAGGAGGCAACATTGGAAATCTGGATGATCCAAGGAGAACACGGTCTGATTTCCAAAGAGCAGGTATTGCGCTCTCTTGTTATAATAATTTTCTATCCAAAAATTTCTATTTGATTATTATTTTATATCCAAAATCCTACTACCATTCTTGGAATGATCCGATATGGCAAGTTTCCATGGATGAAGAGATGAATTCTCTTCAGAAAAACACTACTTGGGAGCTAGTTGCTCTTTCTCTAGGACAGAAATTGGTTCAATGCAAGTGGGTGTTTTGGACAACGGTTGCTACTGATGGAAGCACCAGAAAATATAAGGCAAGTCTGGTATAAAAATCTTTCTCTCAAGTCTAAGGAGTGGACTACCATGAGACCTTTGCACCAGTTGCAAAAATGGACTCCATCCGCCATGTTTTGGTTATTTCAGCATCCAAGCACTGAGAGGTGCATCACATGGATGTTAAGTCAGCCTTTTTGCATGGAGATATTCATGAGGAGATATATATGAACCATCCTAAGGGATACATCACTGATCCATATTTGGTTTTCAAGCTAAATAAGTCACTATATGGGTTAAAACAGGCCCCAAGAGAGTGGTATTCCAAGATGGATGCCTTCCTTCTCTCGCAAAACTTTCAGAGATGTAGATCAGATCCAAATGTATATTTACAACAGCATGATGGTAATATAATTATCATTTTTTTATATGTTGATGACTTACTAATCACAGGTAGCATAGTTGCCTCCATTTCAACCATCAAAACTGCTCTCCACAATGCCTTTGAAATGAGTGATTTGGGGCTTCTAAAACAATTTTTGGGGCTCGAAATTGAGCAAAATTATGATGGGATTATGGTCACTCGGTACAAATAAATTTTAGACCTATTAGTAAAGTTTAAAATGGCTGAATGTAGGCATGCACCATTCCATTTCATTTCAGGGATCAGCCCTGAAGAAGGAAAACACACACCTCCCATGGACTGCACTATCTATCGACAGCTGATTGGTAGCTTGTTGTAATTGACACATTCTAGGACTGATATTTGTTATGTCATGAATGCTGTATCAAGATACATGCATCAGCCTCATGATATTCATTGGAAGGAATCCAAGAGGATCCTCCAGTATATTTAGGGAACCAAGACCTACGGCATTCACTATGTTGCAGACTCTGAGCTAGAGCTGGTCGGATACACAGATTCTGATTGGGCAGGTGATTCTATTGATTGGAAGTCAACTTTTGGATATGTATTCATGTTTTGCTGTGGCCCCATTTTCTGGTCAAGCAGAATGCAAACTGCCATAGCACTATCTTCAGCAGAGGCCGAGTATCGAGGAGCGGTGAATGCTTGCATCCAAGCAGTTTGGTTGCAAGGCATTCTTTCATAGTTTGATCTTGGTAGTACTTTGTCCACTATCCTCTTTTGTGACAACCAGAGTGCTATTAAGATATCCATGGATCTATTTACCAGGAAGAGGACCAAGCATGTAGAGATTCACATGCAGTACATCCGGGAGCTAGTGCATGACAGGACCATCATTCTGTAATGCTGCCCGACTGATGAGCAAATTGCAGACATCTTCACCAAGATATTTTCAGAAAAGAAGTTAACTTACCTCCATTCACTATTGCAGGTGAGTTCATCAGGGTGATCCAGACTACTTTCAGTGTTCATCTTGAGGGGGGGTTTTTCCAACTGGTTTTTCTCTCTTTTCCTCACTTACTTTGTTTTGAGCATTATTTCAGCTTCAGCATTGTACAGGGTGACCTACGACCTTAATTTCCATGGCCCTAGAATTTTTATGCATCTATGTTTTCTAACTCTTCATGAGTATAGCTTAAGGGGGGATGTTGGAGACATTTACCACCATACACACTCTTTTTGGTCAAATTGGCCTAGTTAAACCACTATCCTAAGTATAATTGACATTAATTGACATCAATGGAGCATTAATTGCCATCATCCGGTCACACCCACACCTACCTACAGTCAAGGAGGCTAACTTATCCTTCTCCTACATTCAAGGAGGCTAACTGGTGCACTCCGGGGGTGATCTGAGTGATATTAATGCACCTAATTGCTAACTAGTGGTTACAATCAGTTCAACCAGTTAGTTAAGGCGCCTCCTCTCATTAAATATATTATTTAATGATTATTTATTATTATTTAATGATCTGGACTCAACAGGGTGCCTCCACCAACCTTTGATGATCAGTTCATCTTCAGTTAACCTCATCGGGGTTAATTGAAGTCATGGAGCACTAGCACTTGATGGTTGGCTTGCTATGACATGTGTTTGATCTCCTTTAGTTGAGATTCAGTCATTTATTGCACTTCAAATTCAGTTAGGGTTTGGTGATTCAATTAGGGTTTTGGTCAAGTGGTTAACTAAGTGTGATTGCATGGCTGACAGTCAGTTAAGCCATACTCACTCATGATTTTGAATTGTCTCCTTATGTATTCAAATTTTTCACTGATTCAAGCTATTGCTTGACATTGGTATTGTAACCATTCATTGTTTATTAAATATATAGAGAGGAAACCAATTCTGGTTCCAATTAACACCATTTCATGAGTATTTGTTGATTATTCTTTGATGTGATTGATTCTTTGTTCCTAGATCAATGTGCAAGATTAATACAAAGGAGACTGAAATTGGAGCATAACACTAATCTGTATTGAATAAGTGTATAATATCCAACCTTATCAAGTCACAGGCTGCTGCAATATATAATTACATGAGATATTCGAATGCATAAGGATTCCATTCGAAAAGGTCAAAATGTAGGATTACTAAATCTAGTCAAATCCCCCATAGGTGCATAAAGCAGTTTCCAAATCCACCAAGATGTTCATGAATTGGCTAAGTCAAGTAGGAAAGATAATGAGGGATGGAAATAAAACTCATACATGCTTTTATTAGGATAAAATGATGGAGGATGATGTGGGCAAAAAACAAGTCAACTACACCTAGTCTAGCTTTTCCTTTTGTCTTAATTCTCAATAAAAAAGCATCTTTCCAGAAAAAAAAAAAGATATGCACTTTAGAGGATCTGGAATAAAGAATACATGCTAAAATGGGTTTCCAGGAAGTTTCCTGAGTGCTCCATGACTCATTTTTTGCATGTGTTGACTTCTAGAACATGTAGAAGGCAACTAGCACAGAGTGGAATCTAGGAGACTAGGTAATAAGACAAAAATGATTTAATTAATGTCTAAGGTAGGTAACTATGGGTTGATTATTCTAACATGTCCAAAACAAAATAATTGCAAAAAAATCAAAATAATCACTGTGCAACTGGCATATAAATCATGAATTAACAGTAATTGAAAGTATAGAAGGAAAGAACAGCCCAGATATGAACATATCTGATGATACCAAACCAAAATATCACTAGGTCAGCTAGTGGATCTAATTGAACTGATAAAATACTGGAGCTTGGATTTTGGACAAGTGTTTGAAAAAACTAAGGAAGATCAAATCAGATGAAGCTCTTCCCCAACGAATTCGTCAAATTTGTTAAAAGGAAAAATACACCTCATGTAGGTAGGAGCTATTGCTCTAGTCTGAATGGTTTAGATCTAGAACAAATAGTACACATAGAATTGGAATACTTTCCCTAGAATGGGTGGAGATATGGAATAAGGGTCTTTGATGTAAAGTGTGGTTATCTCCTGCAATGCTAGCTTCTTCACTAACATACGTACATGATCACATGAAAACAACACACAAGATAACAAAGCACCAGAAAATGTTCCACTATTTTATGCTAGTAACTAAGGAATCTAACAATAAAACATATGATATTAACACAATATACTTTATGGGAAAGGAATGAATTTTGCATTAGATAAAGAGTAAAAATTTACAGCATATGCCTTAGTGTTAATAAGCTCCTTCACAATTCCAATATCTTGTCTTTGATAGCTCCAACTTTTCTCCTCCTAATATCACCCTACTAATCTATGCTAGAATAACAATGCACCAACATAATCTTTATCTCTCCCTCAACCATGGATATGAGCCTACTTTTATAGGCCTTGGGAGGATAGGGATGGTTGAGTAAATGGTGGGTGAGGTGGATAGGAGATCCTACAAGGATGGATCTCGAGCCTAGGTGGTCCTTAGGTGCAGGGAAAAGGGAGCCACGAAGCCTTCCTTCGAGATGCTTCATGGAGGCCTCTCTTAATTACCTTTTTACCAAGGGCACCGCTTCTTCCCCACTAAGATAGAGCGGTGGTAGAGCATAACTGTTCCTTGCACAAGGGTTAAAGGTGGTGCCACCACTTACTTCCAAAAGATTAAACACTTCCTGAAGAGGGTAACACTCATTGATTAAAGGGTAGGGGCGGTGCTAGATTTTGATATGCAGGATTAATATTTGGACGAGGATTTTACTACATGACTTGGGATTGAGGGAAAAATACTGTGTTTGGGATCTCATCACATGCTGATGATGATATTTATGTGTAACATTCATGTATTTGTAACTTCAAAAAGTATTCACTTGTGTATTTAATATTGTATTTCATTATACCCCAATGGATATGTTTGTTCCATTGATTAGGAGATTGATTAATGTAATTAAGTCATGTAAAGGCATTGAGGTTAACCCTCCATTATATGGCATGGCATTAGAATCCTCAGTTGAGTTATATTAGGGTTATTAGACTCTCTTACAGAGGTCGAACCTATAAAGAAAATGTTAAGTCAAAATTAGGTATAAATAGAGAGTGAGACTCTCTATTTGAAACATACACTCACTCATAAATAACACATGAGATAGAGAGAGGAATAGCGCACACAAGTGAGAGACAGAAGTTGTTGAAGATCATCTTTATCATTTTGGGTTTTTACTTTTGCTACTGGTGCTCATTCTATCTCTGAGGAAGTTGCGGGGTTTTCTCCTTTATGGTTTCCTCGAGAAAAATATTTGTTCCTCTTGTCTCTTGTGATTATTGTTGTGCATGTTATTGTCTCAGATAATATCCTAGATCATATTGATTAAAATGATAAAAATATAACATGGTATCAAAGCCAACCTAAGAAGAAGACATTGTGCAGCTGGGGAAGATAGGGATTCTTAATGTTTGGGTTTCTTTCCACAGATCATCAACAAAAGGAGGCTAGGCTAACTCTCCTTTGAAGGGAACATCTTCTAGTCAAAGCAGAATCTGATTCCAAGCATTTTAAGTTTTTTGGCCTGTCACTACTACAGGAAATTAGAGATTTTCAAAGAAGTGGAAATTTTGAGTGAGCCTAGCATAGGATTTTTCTCCTCTTCAAAATCAAAATTTAGAGACCAAGATCGAAATTTTTGGTTGGGAAAAACTCACGGAAACTAAAACCCTACATTTAACCCGAGACTAGAAAACCAACACTACATAAGATCAACTCCAGATCCAGTCCAGGAATCTCAAATTGGTAAGATCTAAATATTTTGTATTTCCATTTGAGGTTCTCATTAAAGATGTCTCATCACACAAAGATGGATGAAAATATTGAAGGAGTTGATAACTTTTGAGCATGGAAGTATAGGATTTCACTTGTTCTTGAAGTAAATGAATTGGACACCTAGATAAGTGGAGAGGTTCCAGTTCCAGAGGGAGATGAGGCTAAATCCTTACACAAGAAGAACTTGGTCAAGGCGAAGAGGACTATTGCTGATTCTATCAAGGATCACCTTGTACCACATTTGTCTTCCTTAAAGACACCTAAAGAGATGTTTGATTCCTTGACCAAGCTATTTGAAGGAAAGAATATGAATCAGAAGATGACTTTGTGAACTCAGTTGAATAATGTAAATATCAATAATGTAGAGACTATACAGTCATACTTTACAAGGGTATCTTAAATCAAAGAATAACTTGAAGTTGTGGAAGAAGATGTAGAGAATGGAGAAATTGTGATGAACACCTTGAATGGTCTCCCTAGGTCATGGGCCTCCTTTATTCAAGTAATTTGTGACCAAATAAAGTTAATCACCTTTAGTAGCTTGTGGGAGGAATGCTCACAAGAAGAAGCGTGAATCATAGCTCAATAAGAAAAGATGAGAAATGAATATCAATCTCTCATAGCACACACCAATAATCACAAAAGGGAACTCTATCATCACAAGAAATGAAAGAATCATCACTAGAATCAGAAATATAACCCTAGAAGATCTAGCAGATATCTATCTAATGTCAGATGCTACACATGTGATGAGAAGGGACACTTCTCTAGAGATTGTCCTAGAAATAAAGGTGTCTCTCACAAGAAGAAGAAAAACAAAAGAAGACATCATGCTGACATTGCAGAGGATGATGAACCTCCCAGGAACAGAGCCAAAGAAGAAAGTGAAGATTCTTCAAGTGATAAAGAGTATGTTCTAATTTCTGCCCTCACAGGAACTGTTACACATGGAAGAAATTATTGGCTCATATATAGTGGGGCTTCCAAGCATATGATAGGATTTAAAGAATCCTTTGTGAATCTATCCAAACATGAGTCATCCCACAAAGTGAAACTTGGGGATGACTACCAGTATCCTATAAAAGGAAGTGTTGAGGCTTCCTATAAGCTAGACTCTGGAAAGTCTATGAAGATGAAAGATGTCTTGTTTGTACTAGGACTAATGAAGAATCTTCTCTCCATATCTGCATTGGATGCAAAAGGTATGAGGGTTGCATTTGTAGATGGACAAGTCCTTATGTGGCCAAAGGAAAAGACCATAGATAATGTAGTAGTGATTAGAGAGAAAGAGGGAGGATTATACAAATTAAAGGGCCAACCAGAAGAAGCTTTGGTCCATGACTCAGTAGAGCCAAGTGAAGTTTGGCATAGAAGGCTTGCACATTTACACCATAGGGAACTACCACTTGCAAGAAAAGTTGTTGAAGGTCTTCCAAAAGTCCAAGAAAATCATCAAGGCATTTTGAAAGGATGTGTGAAGGGAAAGAACAAAATAATACATTTCCAAGTAGCGAGAACAAGGAAAGAGGAATCTTGGAAATTATCCACTCTGATGTATGCGGTCCGATGTCATCCAACTCATTGAGTGGGTAATATTATGTTTCTTTCATTGATTATTTTTCTAGGAAGACATGGATATATTTCTTGAAGAGAAAGGATGAAGTATTCAGTAAGTTCAAGGAATCAAAATCCTTGATCGAGAACCTCAGAGAGAAAAAAATAAAGACATTTCGATCAGACAATGGCAAAGATTTCACATTAGAAGGATTCAAGGAATTATGCAGAGTTTCGGGTAATAAGGGGGAGTTGACCACTCCATATAATCCACAACAGAATGGAGTTACAGAAAGGAATAATAGAATGATTATGGAAGAATCAATGGAAATGATTCATGATTAGGATCTTCCTATGCATCTATGGGTAGAAGCTGCTAGGGCAACTATGTATGTACAGAATCGTACTTCGCATAGAGTAGTTGAGAAAAATACACAAGAAGAATCCTTCTTCAGAAAGAAACTAGAATTCACCCATCTCATAATATTTGGTTGCCCAGTGTACATACACATTCCAAAAGAGAAGAGGACGAAGTTAGATCCTTTAGGAAAGAAGGGTATATTTGTGGGATATAGTGAAGGCTTGAAGGCTTACAGAATATATTTTCAAGGATTGAAGAAGATAGAAATTAGTAGGGATGTAACATTCGACGAAGATTCAACATATTACAAATCCATAAAGATACCTATTGAAGACATTGAAGAACTAGAAGTACCCAAGACCCAAGATACAATAATGAATGAAGGAACTCTAGAAGAAGATCACGAAATGGAAGAACATTAGGAACCTGTAGATACACCCCGCGAGAAGAATTATTACAAGAGGAAACTAGCATGGGTACGAGAGGCTATCCTAGATGCAGAGAGATATGGTGCTCCAGAAGGAATACACAGAGAAAGGAAGAGACCAATGCCATACTTCAATTATCTATCCCTGTTGCGTGACATCATTAACAAAGAACATTCCAACTATGAGGAAGCAGCTGAGAATAAATAATGGAAGGATGTCATGATCGAAGAATACCAGTCGATCATGAAGAATGATGTCTAGGATGTGGTCCCAATACTAGTAGGGAATTCTGTTGTGACTTCCAAGTGGATCTACAAGATCAAGCATGCTGCAGATGACAAGATAGATAAATATAGAGAGAGATTTGTGGCATGTGGCTTCTTCAAGATGGAAGGTATAGATTATGAAGAAAATTTTTCACTTGTATCCAGATACACTTCCATCAGATCGGTACTTACTCTGGATATAGTAATGAAATGGAAGATACACCAGATGGATGTCAAGACCACGTTATTGAATGGTGTAGTGGAAAAGGAACCGTATGTGGAGAAACCACTTGGGTTTGAGACACATTACATGGAGACTTATTTGTGAAAATTGAAGAAGGCCTTGTACGGTTTGAAACAGGCACCCAAGACGTGGTATGGATGAATTGATAGCTTTCTGACTAGCTTGGGATTTACCAAATGTAAAGAGGATTCCAACCTTTACTACAAGGTTGAGGAAGGGAACCCAGTGATACTCCTAATGTATGTAGATTACCTATTTGTGACTGGTGAGGATGGGTTGATTTCTAGCACGAAGAGGAATCTTGCTGTTGAGATCAAGATGAAGGACTTGGGTACGATGCACTACTTTCTAAGCATGGAGGTGTGAAAGAGTGCGGATGGAATATTCCTTGGACAATGGAAGTATGCAGTGGATATATTGAAGAGGTTTGGGATGATGGACTCCAAGGCCATGGACACACCTATGGAATCAAACATGAAGCTATTGAGTGATGCTTCATTAGAGTCGGTTGATGCCACAATGTATCGTCAGATGATTGGATCCTTGATGTACCTTACAAACATGAGACTAGGAATTTTCTTTGCTGTGAACACATTGAACCAGTTTTTTATGGATTCAAGACATGTTCACCTGATTGCTACAAAGCATATTCTGAGGTACCTTAAGGGTATAGTTGATTATGGGATCAAGTATGATGTGAATCATAAGATTAACCTGGATGGTTTTGTGGATTCAGATTAGGTAGGAAGTGACATTGATAGGAAGAACACTCTAGGGTGCTGCTTCAATATGGGATCAAGTGTGATCTCTTCCTTTAGCAAGAAGTAGTCCTGGATGGAACTAATTACAGCTGAAGCAGAGTATATTGCAACTTGTTCAGCTAGTTGTGAGGCGGTATGGTTGAGGATGCTACTGTCTGATTTGTTTGATCTCAAGTTGGACGTTACTTGTATATATTATGACAACCAGAGTTGTGTGAATTTTTTTGAGAGCCCGATGTTCCATGACAAGTCAAAGAATATCAATATTAAGTATCACTATATCAGATATACAGTACAAATAGGAGCAATGAAGCTCCAATATGTTGCGACAGATGAGCAAATAGCCGATGTATTGACCAAGTCACTAGCAAGAGTGAAGTTTGAGTACTTCATAGAGAAGCTTGGTGTTCTTTATATTGAGGTTTCTTCCAAGGGGAATTGATGATTCTAGAAGAAGCAGATACACATGATCCTTTCTGACATGGTGGTAGGTTGGTTCTCCCATAGTCATTGATGTAAGTGCTGGAGCCTTTCAGACATGGTGGCATGTTTGTACTCCCATGGTCGTTGATGTAAGTTCTCGAGCTTTTCCAACATGGTGGTAGGTTGGTCCTCCCATGGTCATTGATGTAAATGTTGAATCTATTTTGACATGGTGGTACGTTGGTCCTCCCATGGTCATTTATGTAAATGTTGAGTCTTTCCTGGATGGTGGTAGGTTTGTCCTCCCATATCGATGGATGTAAGTGTTGTGTTATGTGTATCTAGGCTGTGATCTGTGTGACGATGAGATGATCTGAAGATGATGAGGTAATATTAGGGTACACAAGTGTTGCAAGGCATTTAATTAGTCCTGAGATGCTCCTTTAGGCTTTGTAGTGGCATATAATCAGTCCTAGGATATCTTGCAGGTTTTTGCAAGAGGAATATAATAAGTCGTGGGATGCACCTACTTTATGGACTTCTCATAGAGATGATGAATACCTACATGGAGGCTAGGCCTACATCCAACATGAAAAAGGGATGGCTCTGTAGAACTTCCTATGATGAGTAGACTTCAGAGATAACACCATTTGCTCGAGATAACAACAGTAGTGACAATGATGATCTAGCTCTGATGCTGATCCAACTTTGATGATGATCCAGCTTTGATAATGATCTAGTGACGAATACTTTTGCTAATGAAATGTATCAAGAGAATACCTTCCTAATTAAGAGGTATTGTTGATGTATTTGTAACTTCGAAATGTATTCACTTGAATATTTCATATTTTATTTCATTAGACCCTGACGAAGATGATTGTTCCTCTGACTGGGAGAGTTATTAATGTAATTAAGTCATATAAAGTCATTGAGGTTAAACATCTATTTTATGTTAGGCATTAGACCCCTCGTTTGAGTTATATTAGGGTTATTAGACTCTCCTAAATAATTTGGCCCTATAGGGAAAATGTTAAGTGGAAATTAGGTATAATTAGAGAGTGAGACTCTATATTTGAAACATACACTCACTCATAAATAGCTCATGAGAGAGAGAGGACTAGGTCACACAAGTAAGAGAGAGAGAAGCTGTTGAATATCATATTTATTCTTTTGGGTTTTTACTTTTCCTACTGGTTCTCATTCTATCTTTGAGGAAGTTGTAGGTTTTTATGCTTTATGGTTTCGCCGAGCAAAATTTTTATGTCTCTTGTCTCTTGTGATTATTGTTGTGCATGTTATTCTCTTAGATAAGATCCTATATAATATTGATTAAAATGATAAAAATATAACAATCGTCACCAGGAGGAGTTGGCTAGCCCACACGTCACTTCCATGCTTGATCACACCTATCCTAATCATGTTAAGACAAGTGAGATTGGCATGAAAAGGGAAATCATATAATTTGACAGGGTGCACAGATCTGTCGGGGACGGTTCCAAATAATTCCTTCTTTAAATGCACTTACCTCAGTCACTCTTAGGTGTGTATGAAGCATTCAGAGGTAGTTTCCCTTTCAGGAAAAGCATTGGCCTTACCTTGGGAATGTTCCATTGTACTAAATGTATGGAGGAAATTCATATGTCGTCAAATAAAATGTGCAACCCTATCCAAGATCAAACACGCACG
The DNA here is from genome assembly GCA_001517045.1 of Pseudotsuga menziesii. Classification (NCBI taxonomy): domain Eukaryota; kingdom Viridiplantae; phylum Streptophyta; class Pinopsida; order Pinales; family Pinaceae; genus Pseudotsuga; species Pseudotsuga menziesii. Next base: position 19,960 of record LPNX010252763.1, read on the forward strand.
TAGGAGGGATACATCGATATGAATCTGATCAAGAAATATAGATATTTTAATGCAAAGAAAATGGCTTGCATGAAGGGGGGAGTTCAATCAGGTTCCATGTGCATAATGTACCTCCTTCGGCAGCCCAGAGACTCCTTAAATACCCCCACCATCGGAGGAGAGTTCATTCCTTTTGTCAACAATCTTATGAATGGTAGGTTGCAATTTGTGTGTATCACTTCCTTGGGTATTCTATGCAAGGGTTTAATGGCGCTGCAGTGGATATTTCGTGGTCGCCATGGTGCAAATGTGAGGATAGAAGCTGAGGGTCAGCTGATTGCCGGGTTCGCTTAGAAGAAACGGATGGCTCTGGAAGCTCCAATTCCCCTATATTTCGAATGGGGAGCACAATATATGGCTGAAACCACAGCTCCAGTCGAAGCGTAAATTGCACATAGGGAAATTTCCCTACTTCGGGAATACAAATCCCATGAAGGAAAACCTCTCACCACCAATACTTTCTGGGCTATGTGTATTCTACTGGTAAGGGACATTCAAGGGACACCGCAATTGGCCTAAGGTATTAGAGAAGCACTCCAAATGATCAGAGGTGGGAAACAAGCTAGTGCGATGGGTTTCCAACTACTTGATATGATTACAAAGGAGTACATCGATCATCCTAGGGAGATGCCTAGGGAGGAGCGGGGTTCTCCTCTTCGTGAACCCCCATCCCAGTGATGGGTAGCATGCCTGGCTTTTATATCTTTTTGTGGTCAAGGGGTTGGTTCTCTGCACCGGTATTTTTTGCAACTATGTTGTTCAAGTCTCATTCTGTTACTATTATCTTGTTTGTTTTTGTTGTTGATGTTTTAGGTCCTTTGAGTTTACATTCTATGTGTAGACCTGGGTTCAGGGGCCGACATGCCAGTCTTATGTGGGATCCTTTTTCAAAATTGGGTAGGCTATTAGGCCAGGAACTGGAAGTATATGGGAACTTTTTTGTTAAAATTTCATCTATGGTTTAAATCTCTAGCTTTCCACAACTGATTGTACCACTATTTTTGTACTTATTATCTTTGAACTAATATAAGGATACACTACTTATTGATAATAATAAAAACATAACCATAATGTATCATAAAAATGGAGGAATGTACCAAACATAAGTAAACCCAACCATTGCAAATTCTTATAATGAATCTCCTAATGCAATAAAATAAATTAATGAACATAACCATAATGGAACATGACCATCGAGAAATGTCATGATCCAATATAAGCCTTCATGAATTCCATAATGAAACAGAACCCTTGAGGGATGTCTTAATGCAACAAAACTATTCCAAACAAAACTAAACCCAACCATTACAAAAACCTACATTGAATCTTCTTATGCAACAAAATACATTAAGGAAGACAACTGTAATACAACATATCCATGGAGAAATGGCGCAATCCAACAAAACCATCAATAAACATCATAATAAAATATAACCCTTGATTTATATCACAATAGATTCACAAAAGCATTCCAAACGTAACCAAACACAATGTTTTTAAATGTTATAATGAATATATCATAATTCCTTAAAATCCATTAAGGAACATAACCATATGCCAACATGACCATGGAAAAATGTTGCAATCCAACTTAACACTTAAGGAATGTCGCAATCCAACATATCACTTGATAAATGTTGCAATATGAAAAAATTATTAAGGAATGCATCAAATATAACTAAATCTTTAAGAAACATTCCAAATATACAAGTGATAATTTATCTCACAAAATTGCATAAATGTGAGAATCCAACATAAGCCTTAAGAAGTGTTCAAATATTACAATCTAATAAATTGTTTGAGCAACATTGTAGATATGAATCTCAATTGTATTATAAATTAATTAAACATCGCATTAATTACACAACATTTAAAAAATAGTATTTTTAATTAACTATCTTTAATTATTATTGCATCTATTACATAATTTTAATTAAATACCCATTTATACAAATAATTTAAAAATCAATATTAAAATGTATTAACGAGCATGTCCATAATGCAACCTAACCATGGAGAAATATCCCAATCTAGATTAACACTTGATGAATGTTGTAACCCAACATATCACTCGATAAATGTCGCAATACAACAAAACCATTAAGGAATGTATCAAATATAGTTAAACCCTTATGCACCATTCCAAATATTAATGTCATAATAATCAAGCAATGTCGCAATCGAACATAACCCTTAACAATTGTTGCACTATTACAATCTAGCAAAACCTTTGAGGAACATTGCAAATAATAATCTCAATTGCATTATAAATTAATTAAATATTGTATTGATTAAATCGCAATTAAACAACTATTGCACTATTACAATTTAATAAAACCCTTTAGCAACATATTCAATATTTATTAATAATGGTGATGTTGCAATGCAACATTTTGGAGCCTAATTATCAAATTCCCACAATCCCGCATGGTTATGTCACGTTATGATAATTATTGTGACTAGTTTCTTTAATGTTTATGTACAATTGTTACAAATTACATTAAGAAACATAACCATATTGAATCATAACCATGCAGGAATGTCGCAATCCAACATAAGGCATCATGAACATTGCATTCGAACATAACCATGTATTAATATGAGAATGCGACAAAACCACTAAGGAATGGACCAATGATGTAATCCAAAATAACCCTTAATGAATGTCCCAATGAAACAAAACCATTTCAAAAAAATTAGTAAAACCAATCTTTGCAAAGCCTTATGAAGAATCTCATAATGTGAAAAAGACCATTAAATAACATAACCATGAAGTAATGTCGCAATCCAACATAAGCCTCACCGAACATCATAATCCAAGATAACCCTTCATCAATTTCACAATGCAAAAATAAAAAAACGTTACGGTTCATGTAGAAAATATAACTAAACCCAATCCCTGCAAAACCTTATAATGAATCTAAAAAATCCAAGAAAAACAATTAACAAACATAACCATAATGCAACATGACCATTGAGGAATATCGCAATCCAATATGAACCTTCATAAATGTCGTAATGCAACATGTTGGAATCTAACAAAACATTCCAAAAAATTGTTATTTCCATGCGTTAGGAGCATCAATTACAGGTATTACAAAAATTGTTGGCATTTTGATGCCTTGTAAGCATTATATGTAGATATTTGAATGAAAATGGAAAATTTCAACTTTCAACAATCCCTAGGTTTCTTGATAATCCATCCATAATTCCAATGTTTTGTTACATATTTACATTGATACTATATTTAGTGCTTTAACAATTTATCACATTCATTTTACATACAAAACAAAATTTAAATGTGTACCATGGTTATATGTATATGCGAACAAAACCCAAGATGTGACACATTAATAATATGGCATTCAATGTTCATCAAGGATTGTGTCGCAGCGTGATGTTTATTAAGGGTTACGTTGAATTGTGGCGTTCACCAAGGGTTATGTCACATTGCAAAATTCATTAAGGGTTGTGACAATGCTCAAGATGTGTCACAAAAATAATGTGACATTCGATGTTTAGAAAATTTCATGTTGCGTTGTGAACTATGGCCACGTGGTTCACTAAATTGAACCATGGTTAAGTACGATAAAACTAAAGTCAAACATTAAAAAATAGAATTTTTTTATTATGGTTATTAAATTAGTTTTCACATATTTAATAAAATTATATTAGACATATATTAATGTTTTNCCTAAATTTAGGCCTATCAACTTAATAAAATACATTAATAAAATTAATATAATTATTAATAATATATAATTAAATATAGAGGCCATTGTTCTTCCCTTATTCCTTAAATGCTTCTTTCCCCATCATTCGATTCTACCTCCCTTACATCGACTTTTCTGGCAGACGCTTACAAACCCATTGACTTTGTCTTGCCGACCTTGAGAAACCCATTGCACTCAATCCAAAGCTGGCGGCTCCGTAGGTTTTCTGAATAAATATACATACACAGACCCACAAAGTAGCACTGTGTATCTTATTTCATCTTATGTGGAAGTGCTGTCCGTAGGTTTTCTGAATAAATATACATACACAGACCCACAAAGTAGCACTGTGTATCTTATTTCATCTTATGTGGAAGTGCGACACATCAGTTTTGTAGTGCGACACATCAGTTTTGTAGTGATTACAGGAAGGCGCAAACGTCCTTAGCCCGATATGTGCAGTATCCGCATATATTTGTCTTTCTTTCTCTAATTTGTTAAGAGAGGATCTATTTAGTTTGGATTGGAGCCTGAGTTAGAGCCTATTGTTTAAATGGAAGAGACTCCTAAAGCTCTCATCGTCATTGTTCATCTCTCACGTAGCTGATATCCATAACTATAGCTTTTCTCTTTATGGAATCTACGATTCATCGCCTCTATCTGTTTGTGGAGTACTTTTGAGGAAATTTGAGTCAATAAATTATGTGTGTAGGTTTCAGAAAATAAAATCTTAAAGTGCATATTGATAACCGGGGAAATAGCAAGTGAAGGTAGAGACGGAGGTGAAGGTGATGAAAGCAATTTACCTTCACCAAGTGACGAATTTTCAGAGAAATTAATACATATTCCTAGAGAATTTCTACCAGGCGTTCACTAGTTTTCACTAGATGATGTATTGTTTTGTAATCCTAGTGTCTTAAAACCACCGACTGTGGTCATTTTGTCTGTGGGCATCTTATCGTGTTCGGCTTTATGCACATAGTATTAGAAGTGTGTATCGGCACTCGATCTCTATCTCTATTCTGGATATACAAAGTCTACTCTCTCTGTCTTTTGGTAATAAAGCGTTTATTTAGCAGCTTGACTACTCATATTTCTTATAAAAATATTATATAACACATCAGTAATTCAAAATCAAGTTTGGGTATGACATAAAATAAGAAGTTTGCATCTGTATACTTTAACAATGATTATCGTCGTATAAGTTTAAATGGATGTATTTACTCTACATTTTCAATCAATGATGATAGTTGATTTTGTAAAGATCTTAAAATGCATAGGATATATATAAATGTATATATATACCTCCACATTGTCACATTGTGAAATATGGACATGTGGTTTACTAAAGTCAACCATGGTTAATTATGTTCAAAATAAAGGCGAGCATTGTTAACAACCAAGGTTAAGAAAACATGAAACCTTACTCACTAAATTCAACCATGATTGTGTATGACCAAACTAAAGTTGAGTATGGTTGACCAAAGTCAACAATGGTTCACTACAGTGTCTCGTATATGCCGACACAATCATAGATGCGACAACTTAATAATGCGGCACTTAAATATCAAGGGTTTTATCACATTGTGATGTTTATTAAGGGTTACATCACACTGCAATGTTCATAAAGGGTTATGTCCCATTGCAACATTAGTCGAGGGTTATGATGCATTGTGACAATGCCCAAGATGCGACACATTAATAATGTGACATTCCATGTTTAGAAAATTTCATGTCGCGTTGTCAAGTATGATCATGTTGTTTACTAAAATCAACCATGGTTAACTATGATCAAACTAAACTCAAGCATGGTTAACCAAAGTCAATTACATTTAATTAAAGTTAATCCTTACTCCCTAGAGCTAGTCATGGTAGACTATGGCCAAACTAAAGCTAATGATGGTTGACCAAATTCAACCATGGTTCACTACATTGTCTACTCTATGTTGACACAACCAAATATGTGACACATTAATAATCTGTCATTCGACATCCATTAAGGGTTATGTCGAATTGTGATGTTTATCAACGTGTGCGTTACATTACAACGTTCATCGAGGGTTATGTCACATTGCAAATTATTCAAGGTTGATGATGGATTGAGACAATGGTTAAGGGTTATGTCGCATTGCAACATTGTCGAAGATGTGACAAATTAATAATGTGACATGCAATGTTCACGAAACTTCATGTCGTATTCTGAACATGTAATGTCCCCAAAATTCGAAAAAAAAAAATTTAGGCTAGTCATTCCCCGCCCGAACTAGACATTAAGTCAGCTTATGTGGAATGTGTCATACTTGTTTCTCTACACAATATTATCATAAGATGTTCTTACTTCCTTCTCTATGTTTTCTCCATGTTGTTAGTAGTAAAATGTTGTGTTTTCGTTCTAACGTTTAATATTTGAATCAATAGTTATGTACTTATATGTATGTATGTTGTTTCGATTGTTTACTTATCGGTTTTAAAGTTTGATTACTATTTATGAATTAATCTGAATTAACTTGTATTGTCAAGGAGTGGAGTGGCGGGACTTGTTTCCCTTGTAGGCATTTGAAAAGATAATTGTTTCTACTTGTCGCTACAGGGCTTACTTAGTTCTTTTGGAACTAATGCACTTCTTTTCTTGTCATGTGCAGGTGCACTTGACGATGGAAAAATGACTATGTTGGTAACCTAGAGATACTGTCTATATTGCTTGGATGGTGACTAAAATTACAAACCTGTCCTCGAGATATTATTACGATTGTTAGTTGATATTTACGCAAGGCTAGTGTTACTAGCCTATGCTGCCTTGGTTACTATTTTTTTTTATGGTATTATGACCTTGATTTAAATTCTCTTGTATGTTAATGTTTACCTAGTATACAATGTATATGCCATTTTATAACTTAGCTCTTGTTTTATTAAACCTTGGTGTATAAGTTTTGTAAACATAACCATATCCCTCCATGGCATACATCATATGCCATGGCCTATGGCTATACCCTACATATTCGATACACATGTTATGCATTATATATATCATGGTGATTAAACGTATCTATTTTTTGGGAGGTGGCATACACTATACACTATGGGTTTTGATTTGTAGTAATGGAGGCTAGGGTGGTGAATTAAATGAGCTTTGAGATGCGTGGGTCTCAAGCTTAGGGCTTGGACTAACACGATGGTTTCGATTGTTTGCAACATGGTTGCATGAGCTCTGTCTCTAGTCTTCTCTATGGCATAAAGCTTTGGGGGTCGACTGCGTTGGAAGGTATGACCTCCACTCTGGTTTAACAGTGTTTTTGTGTTGTTCAATGTGGTTTTTACAACATGCTTCTCATCGTTTCTTATTTTTGTTGTAGGTTGTAGGGTCTAGACAGCATGGATCGTGGGTCGCTCTGGGGTCAACACCATACCCAAAATGGGTAATCCCTGTTGTAACAAGTTCAAAACTTGTTCCTTCTCATGTATGGTTGTCATGACAGAGCTTGAAGCTCATCGTAGGTTGAATGCTTAGTCTGGATTTAATGGATGCGAAAGGAGAAAGGGATTGTCTCTAAATTTATGTCAAGCATCCAGTGATGCATTTATGACTTGGGGTTTCTATTTCGATTTAGCGCATTCGGGCTGGGAATGAATGTATTTTGGGGTTTTTCAAATGTATACTATGTAGTAATGTTGGCCTTGGTGAATAGTTACAGGCTCTGTGAATTGTAAATATGTTTATGTTTTGGTACGGTGACAACACCCTTGCTTGCAAGGGTGCAATGCCTTGGATACATGACTATGTAAAAGCTTATTATGGTTTATAAAGGTGAGATGTACAACATTTACATTTTCTGTGTGTTTACGGTTATGGTTCTTAGGTTAGCGCTAGCATGAATCTTTGTGGTCTGATAATTTTTGTTTTAAATTCTCTATATGGATTTCTTAATAGCATTGTTTGGCCTTTAGAGCCATGCCATAGATGGCAATGGCGTTCTTTCCATTAGGGATGTGACTGTGTAAATAGGTGAATGACATATCATTTTTTATGGTTGAAATCATAGTTGTGATTACTCCTGTGTATTTAAATGTAAAGTCCATGACTGTCGGTGTAACCCTTCAAATGGGTGTCCTTTCTAATTTTTTAGCGTTGACAGGGTTTTGATGGGTAATGATAGTGTTTAATGTTTGCAAATAAATGACCGAGATCCACAAAGTGGTTACAACGTGCAATTTATTTGGGGGTTTTAACCTCTATGTAGAGATATGATGAAATGTTTACAGCATTTGGTGGATGATAGTGAATCCTACAGGATTCGATATGGTGATTTGTAAATGTATTACGGTGACCTCCACAAGATTCAATCCCAAGTCACGATGGTTATAAGAGATGTCTACTGTAAAGACTTGTTTGGGCATTCATTCCCAAAGGATTTGATCCTGTGACATCTGTTTAATTATACCATATTCTAATGTGCATAAAAATTGTGGGTGACTTATGATGTGGAATTTTGGTTGGATATACGATTTGGATAAGTACCTTTTGTGTGTTAATTATGTGGTTTGGTTATTATGAATTGAGATTAACTTATGTTGAGTATTATTTATTTATAGCATAAACTTCAGACCGTTAGATGGTCTCGATATATTGACTATATATGTGATTTATGAATTACTTTTATTAATGAGAAATGGTTTGTTTATAGTCTTGGTTCTTTATAAAAATATATACAGACCCCGAGAGATCTTTGATGGTTTTAGTTTGTAATTCGTACCTTTATTACTTTGGTTATAGTTTTGTTTAAATATAATCTCCAAGTTAATGTATTTTATAAATTATGTTTTAAAGTTTCTGTTTAGGGATTAAGGTAATATTATAGGTGCTAGTTGGTTTGTTTATATTAAAATATAGGTCTATTGGCAATATGGAATCTGCCAGTAGAATATATATATATATATATGCTTTGTTTTAAGTAGTTCGAGGTCTTGAGAAATAAAATTAAAGATAGGAAATAAAATGCTGAAATAATTTGGAAAAACAAAACCCTTGAGTATTTTTAGACACGAAATAATTTGCATACCTAGTATTTATAAATAAAACATAAAAGATCATAAACAGGAAATAAATGGAAAACCTAGATTTAGAAGTAAATCATAAACCCTTAAGTTATAGAATAGGAAATAACTGTTAGAAATAAACCAGGGAACAAAATCCTTAAATATTTAACCAGAAAATGTACTAGACAATGAAAGGGAAAAATCAATAACCGCATACCTGCAATGTGATGCTATTTCAACTGTTGAAAAACTCCATACTAAATTACTCAATATTAACAATTTCATGGACATATCCAACCTCTGTATAGATAACCGAATCACTTGGAAACTACCATGTTCCACCCAACAAGTGACCCGGAACCGTTCCTGGTTTTCATCCAGATCCCCACAAGCTGGTTCCAACATGTAAGGAGCTTAGAGATCCTAAGGCAAGGCTTCCCTAACTGGGATATCAGGTCTGAATCAATTCACCTTTTTCCTCTTAGTAAAATGTTCTCTAAGAACTCTCTTGAGAGTAAACATGTAGAATAATGCTTCCCTAAAAAGATGGAAGATCTGCAAGCCTCTCTTTGGCTTGGGTATTTATAGGCATACTTTTCAGTCAAAGGGGCAGTTAAATCAAGAATCATTTGATTTCTTGATTTAACCCTTTTATTTAATTTAGGCACTTTTAATTTTTAACTTAGGAAGTTTTAACTAGTTCCTATTTGGACTCTTGTAGGTATTATATTACTTAATTATCTTTAAATAATAATAATAGTAATGGATGGACCCTTTCTTTAATTCTTATACTATTAATATTATTACTATGCTTACTCTTTATACATGTCATGTATAAAATATATACTTATATATATTATATGGTAACATTTGTCTTCAGGTATCATATAACATTATCCCTAAACTTAGGGCACTTTCTTTATTAAAGTTGTCACGTAGGTGGTTAGGTATACTAGGCTAGGAAACTTTAAACATCCTTGCATGTTGGATTCCCTTGTATAACATGGTAGTTCTTTAGTGTTATAGCGGATTTCACCACACTAGGTGAATCACACATTATATGGCCTTCCCCTGTCCCGCTGCAGACTCATTATCCCCTATGGACCAATTGTTGTCTTTTGATGTATCATCGACCATCCCTAAAAACATTAGAAAAATGATATACACGGCATTTTCCCCGATAACCGCGTACATACGCGGATATTCCCTCTATAGTCGCGTACATTGGGATGTGTACATAATCCAAAATCCTTTGGAGCATTCCTTGACTTGGATCCGACTCATATGACTCATGGCCTTCCATATGCCTTGAGATCGCACGGATTCGACCTTTCAGTATCACTTTGAAAATCTATATAAGGAACCATTGAGACATTGAAAGCATAAGAGAGAATTGAGAGTATCGAAACTATAGTCCATTGTTGCCAGAATTATACTTGAGTCTGCATCCCTTTGTCCCTTTGGAGCGCTATTGTGTTCTTCCCAAGATTGCCCTTGCTTTTAAGCTTGCTATCGAAGTGATGGAGGATTGAGGTGGTGGAGGCCCAAGTGGGGGATTCAGTTTCTCCGGTTCGCAGACGTGCGTCAAAGGTTGTCACTTGTAATCTCTGATTCATATTAATATAAATATCTTTTCCTGTCCAGTAATGTGTATTTGAATGTATGTTGTATCCATTGGAATATGTCAAATGCTTATACATTATTGATTATATATGCTAGAATA
>LPNX010252763.1:38762-140033 GCA_001517045.1 Pseudotsuga menziesii
TACGTTTTGGGAGTTGCTGGTGCATTTTTCATTCACGTTTTTGGTAGCTTCATGTGTTTTTACCATGGCTGTGAAGGGCCATTCACGTTTTTGGCTGTCTCATCGACTATTGGTCTCACGCACAGGCTATTTGGGACGTTTTTCCCTGCTGTGAGTCGTGCTCACTGTTTTTTTTGCTTTGGGGTTGTTGTCTTCCTCACGTTTTTGTGTTAGCTGTGGTGTCCAAGTTCTTTTGGGGCCACTGTGGAGTGCCAATTTGTTGGTTGTGTTCTCCTCTGTCCATGCTGGGGGTTTGCTTACCCTTCGTTTGGGACTGTGCATAGTTGCTATCGTTTCCATTGTGAAATTGGGCTGATGTTGTTACCCTAGTTTGGGTGTTGTTGCTGAGTTGTCTTGGCCACGATAGGGCCAAGAACAACTCCGTATTGACCCGTGGACTTGTGCTGTGCACACCTTCTGTTTGGGATTATCCCTGGTTGCCCTTGCGTCTTCACGGCATTGTGAAGGGATTGTTTTGCTGCTGGTATGCAGTGGATAGTCTTCAGACTGTGCTGGCTTGGCTTGTCTGTTGAAAGCCTGTGAAACCCAGCTGTGTTGGTTTGATTTTTTGTGCCCCCTTGTCTATGTGCAAGCCTGCAATTGTCCCCTTAGTCCTTAAGGAATCATGCCCAGCTCGGGGGTGGCAGCATGGCTGAGAGATTGATGAGCAAGCTGGCCTATGGTTGGGTGGAACGTTGCAGCGACGTAGCTGGTTGCGGGCAAGTTCTTAATCGAAAGATAAGTGCTGCTGTTACTTCGCCTCTGCAATTTATATACTATATTATGTGAAATGATGAACATGCTCAATGCTGGAAATGTTTATGTATGTTCGATTCCACTGTATGAATAAAGACTGTGCATCTGTGTATGCTTGCAAGTTTTATTTTCAATATTTGATTTCTGTCAATGTTCATGGGGCGATTTGCCCGGCTGTGTTGATGTTCGTCGCGCCCTCTTCGTCGGTTGAGGGACGGGGACGTGACAAGATGTTTGTCCAGGGAGTGTGTGAAATCCTTTATATAACCAGTGTTCTCAGGAAGCTCCTCTCAAAAGGGAGTCAAGCACTAGGAAGTGTGAACGGTTGTTGATTGGAATAACCCCTGGTCGAGAACTGTGTAGCACCAGCGATATAGCTAGGATTGTATTCGTATCTGGGGACTCTTTCAGGAGTTTTGGGCTTTGCTACCCTTCCCATATGGTCAATCCCCCCTGCGATTGTCCGCCTAAGAGTTGATTATATCGAGGTGACCTTAGTGACCTTACCTAGGATATTGAGGGGGTACATGTAGAGGTTATTCTGCATGTGTCCCGGCCAGTTTGGGGTCAGACAGCATAGTCGCTTTACACGTTGAAGCTGAGGGCCACAATAATTGGTTTCAAACCTCCGCTTGTGGTGATAAGGGCCTCTCAAGCCTCTCCTAGGAGAGACATACCAGACACATTCGGAAGCTCACTTATCCAGCCCTTGTTTGATTGCTTTTGGCTTTAGATTTGATATTGATTGCTCTGTGCACGCTAGTTGGCCTAGGGTTGATGTAAATAGAGAGTCTTTGCTTTTTTGTTGAGTCATTGTAGAGTCGGGTGCGGTTCCGCACCATTCTCGTCGGTTAGCAGGACTTCTGCCTTCCACTTCTCCTCCTCCTTTGGGAGAGAGGCCTAGATTATCCAGGCGGATTATGTCACACACAGATTCACACACCATGGAGGATCATTCCGAGAATATTCCTGAGCCACCTCCTCCCATTCGTATTGATGATGGGGAACTTACCCCTACATATGATCCCTCACCTGACCTAGCTGAGATCGGTCCCGTTATTTCCCAGATAGGATCTTTTCATGAGAGACCTACTCACTCTAGGGCAGATTCCCCATTAACCCGTTACTGGTATGGAATCCCGAATGATGCCGAGACTCACTTTGACCCTCCTAGCACCAGCTATGGTGGTTATGTTACTACTGGTTTTCCTATGCACGATTTGACATTTCATGTTGAATTCGAATTTGATCCTAACACTATACTTAGGGGCATTCGCATGCCTTACCTTGCGGAGAGGTTTGGGAGTACTAGTCACATTGCACCTTCGATCCCAGCGGTGGAAGCTCCATCTCATATACCTACTAGGTCTAGAGTTAGTGATCCCATAGCAATACCAGGTTCTAGACGAGTGACGATAGGCACTAGCACATATCTTCTTACAGAGATTCCTTCATCCTCGCTTCCGAGTTCTTCAAATGCAAACCCTCCACCTTACTCTCATGGTCCTTCGAGTCGTCACGTAGCTACGAGTCAGATTTGTACTGTGGTTACTAGACCAGTTGTGTCTCAAGCCTACATACCACCCGTGGTTTCGGGAGGTTATGTTCATGTTTCTAGAGGTCAAGTTGCTACTTCCTCGACATATATCCCTACTTCCGGTATGTATATACCTACTTCCGGAATGTATGTACCTACCTATGGAGTGTCTCATGGGGCATTGTAGCCGATGACCTATGGACCCTACTATGGGGTGCAGTATGGACATGTCTCTCCACCTTATGGAGGTGGGTATTCACAACCTGCTTACTCTCCCAACTATGGCTTTGTAGCTCCTACTAGTCAAGGTCCACCTCATTATGTGACTTCCACGCCACCCTATATGGGTCATACAAGAGGAGGTCACTATGGCCAAGGTCATGGTGGTAATCAATCCTATGTGAACCAGGGAGCGGTCCGTAGACCTCATCATGCTAAGCTCCCTTTCCTCGCGACACTCAATTTACCTGACTTATCGAGACTTACGAATGATCCTGTGGCTCATGACCCGGCTTAGCCAGCTGTCCCTACCAAGCTTCCTTCAGACATACCTAAGTTTGAAGGAAAACCAGGAGAGGATCCGAGTGAACACATTACGACATTCCACCTATGGTGCTCTTCCAATTCATTGCACTAGGACTCAGTCTGCTTGAGACTATTTCAACGCACCCTTACAGGGCCTGCGGCAGAATGGTATATAGAGTTACCTAGGGGTGCCTTTACTTTGTTAGAAGACCTTGCGATGACTTTCCTTAATCACTTCCAGCTACCGATATGATATGATGTTGGTACTGAACTCTTGTCGACATTTCAGCAAGATAAAGCCACCCATATTTCTGATCATATTCAGGAGTGGCGTAGATGGAAGAGATTAATCAAATCCTTTATACCACCGGAATTCCTCCTTGAGTGGTTCCTCAAATCTTTATTGCCATATATCGCGAAGGATGTTTCCACATCTGGAGTGCAGAATGAGGAACAAGCCATCTTTAAGTCGTAGGAACTAGACTTGATCTATGCTTAGTCTGGTTTGTTATATGAGATTATACCTAATGCCCCTTGTTCGAGTTTCGATCCCAAGGTCAATCCTGGACCACGTGCCGATGGAATTTTGGGTAGTGCAAGTAAGAAACCTGCAGGTTCGGTTGTGAAACAAGTTTCTCAATTGTCAATCAACCAATCTACCTCGGGACAAGCTACGGCTTCGTCTCAGCTCGCCCAAATGGCGAATGTACTTGCTGTACAATCATCCGACCAGAAGGGTAACCAGCAACCTGGATGGAATAGAAAAAAGGGTAAAAACAGTAATAAGAAGGGTGGGAATAAAAATGAGAATGCCAACAATAATGACAACAATAAAAATGTTGGGGGGGACAAGCATAATAAGCGTAAGGTTAAGTTTCCTTGCAATCTTTGTAAGGACGATCACCTCACTTACTTGTGCCCTAGGATGGATGAAGCTTCGAATTTCATAGCACAGGGCCCAGCTGTGTTAACTAACCCTTTACCGCATAATCAAAATATGAACTCGAAGTCCCATGATCAATCTAGTGATGAAGATCCACCTGAAACTAGTGGTCGTGGGTGCATTAATATGGTCTATGCCGTGAAAGTTGTGACACGTGCGAAATATTATTCTTCATCACAACCCAACCCAGGCAAAGAACCTGATCCACCAGGAACCCCTTTGCGTATTGAGAAACCTGCGGATAAACATGAAGCTGCACCTCGCATTCCTAAGGGGGTACTTAAGCATTCGGGGCATAATCCAAATGCCCGAGCCGCCCAAAAATATTCACTTGTCGAGGACTTGGGTCATACTCCTTGTGCGATGTCTGCATTGGAGGTGCTTCAGATTTGTCTATCGCAAAGGAAGGATTTTCTTTCCGCTCTTGGTGTGAATGGTGATGATTCTTCCTCAGTGATTAAATTTGAAACCGCAGGACATCAGCCTCGCTTTCCCTACTATGTGTCCCTTTTGGTGCATGTAGAATGTCTTAATATGATCGTCAAGTGTACTATGATTGATGAGGGCGCTGTTGCTTCTGTGATGTATTTGTCTTGTTGGAAGGGTCTTGGTTCTCCTGAGTTGTCAAAGTCTACGAACATGTTAACTGATTTTGATGGGAGATCGTTTAGGCTGCACGGTATCCTTCCTTCTCTTAAAGTCCGTTTGGGAGGGAAGACCATTGCGATAGAGGTCGAGGTGGTTGATGCACCCCTTGACTACAATCTCTTACTGGGAAGGAATTGGATGTATAGTATGCAAGCCGTTGCGTCTTCCGTATTTCGCGTTGTATGCTTTCCTCACAATGGGAAGATTGTAACGATTGATCAGATGGAATTCAAGAATCCGCCTGTTACTGCATCTTCGGAAGCTTCGGTTCCGAAAGTTGAACATTCCCAGCCGGCAACTGGGAGTGTTGGTGTAGGTATGTATCTGTCCCTCACGGGAACCTTTAGTTGTCCTGCACCCGTCCTCATGATAGGAGCTAGGTTCGATGGTGCTTCCACGTCTATGAGATCGGTGCCTTTTCGCACAAGTCATATGGGAGATCCTTGGATTCTTCCTTCACCGAGTCATTCAAGTGTGCCCATTGAGACGAGGGTGTCGTTTCCTGCAGCCATGATTGCTTACCAAGCTAATCTCCAATCTGCTACAGAGCCTTGTTCTTCTTCTCCACGGAAAGAGGAAGAAGACCCCTATGTGCTGCCTGCATGGGCAGTACAGTCTTCTCATGCCCATGATTGCCTTGATACAGTTTTCCCTTCAGATGAAGCGATCGTCGAGGCTATGTCGGGAGTTGAGCCACCATGGGAGGAACTTCATCATAGATCATATTTCCTTCCAGAGCTTGACCTTTTGGAGCATGAGGATTGTAGGGAGATTCTTAGACAGAAAATTGGTAGACCCATGATTCCATTAAGCTCTCCTGGTCAGATGGCTGATGGAAACATGGCAAACATATCGTCAACTATTCCTATCAACATTTCTCGCAACCCTGGTACAATTGAGAATGTGTACATTGGGACGGATTGTTCCCAAGATGAGATTCGTGAGTATACCGAGCTGTTCAAGGAATTCCGTGATGTTTTTGCTTGGCCTTACGATGAGATGCTAGGGATTGACCCTCGGATTGTCGAACATGAAATTAAGACTTACCCCAACGCGAATCCTGTTCGACAGTGTTTACGCGCGGTAAATCCTAGGAAAGCACCCGCCATAAAGGCAGAGATAGAGAAGCTATTGAAAGTTGGTTTCATCTATCCCGTTCCCTTGATGGAGTGGGTTTCAAATCCCGTTCTGGTGGATAAGAAGCAAGGAGCGATCCGTATATGCACTGATTTCTGTGATTTAAATCGTGCTCGGGTCCTAAGGATAACTTCCCCACACCGTTTATAGATCATATTTTGGATGAGTGTGCGGGTAGCGAGGTGTTCTCCTTTATGGACGGTTTTTTCGGATATAATCAGATTCAAATTAAACCTGAGGACCAACATAAGACCGCATTTATTTGTCCTTGGGGAACATTTGCATATCGAAAAATTCCTTTCGGCCTTAAAAATGCCAGGGCTACCTTTCAGCGGGCGATGACCTTGATTTTCCACGATCTCATGTCCATTATCGAAGTATTTTTGGATGACCTCGCTGCTCATTCTCGCATGAGGATGTGTCATTCTTATCACTTGAGATTGGTGTTCGAAAGACGTCGGCACTATGCTGTTATATTGAACCCTCATAAGTGCATCTTTTGCGTGAAATCAGGTCGGTTGTTAGGATTTATCATTTCGAAAGAGGGTATAAGAGTCGACCCCTTGAAAGTGGAGGCAATACTTCAGTTGTATCCCCCGTGAAATATTCGTCATCTTCAGTGTTTGCAAGGCATGGAAAAATTCCTACGAAGATTTGTTGTCAATTTTGCCAATTTGACTAGAGGTTTCATGCGTCTCCTGAAGAAGGATACTCCCTTTGAATGGGATGAGCGAGCCCAGGAATCCTTCGATGCACTTAAGTGAGCCCTAGCATCAGCCCCAGTGATTAGTCCTCCAGATTATAGCTGTGATTTATTATTATATGTGGCCGCGTCTTTAGAGATGATTGGGATGGTTTTGGTTCAAGAGGATGAGCAGCTCCAGGAGCATGTCATATACTATCTGAGCCGAAACCTTATTGACGTAGAGATTCGGTATTCTCATGTCGAGAAGCTTGCCTTAGCTACCGTACATGCGGTGCAGTGTTTGAGACATTATATTCTCCTTCGCCAAACCTTGGTTGTTGCCCATGTCAATCCATTTCAGTTCGTCCTCACACGTAGGATGATTGGGGGAAAATATAATAAATGGATTGTCATCTTGCAAGAGTTTCATCTCGAGTTTGTTTCAGCAAAATCGAAGAAATCTTTAATCTTTGCAGAGCTCATATCGGATTTTCCGAACAAGGCTGAGGAGTCAGTATGTGAAGATACGTTCGTTGATGAACACATTTTCTTGATCTCAACGGCTGACCCATGGTACAGTGATATCATAGTATATTTGCAAACGCAGAAGACCCCTACTCACCTCTCGTGAGATGAGCGACGTCGATTACGTCACGTTTCCAAGAACTATCTCATAGTGGACAATACTTTGTACCGCTGTGGAGTAGATTCCCTTTTACGACATTGTTTAACTCATGATGAGGCTGAGGTAGTGCTTAATGATTTCCACAGAGGGGCGTGTGGTGGTCATTTATCTGGGCTTTCTATAGCTCAAAAAATTTTGAGAGCAGGATATTTCTGGCCGTCGATCTTCAAGGATTGTATTGAAGCGGTCAAGAGGTGCCACCCTTGCCAGGTGTTTGCACGGAACATGCGCTTGAAGCCTGCCCCGTTACACCCTATTATCACCGCCGGTCCCTTCACTAAGTGGGGGCTAGATTTTATGGATTGCAACCCAGCTTCGGCTGGGGGGCACCATCATATCATAGTGGCTGTTGATTACTTCACGAAATGGGCTGAGGCAATGCCTATAGTAAAATTCGAAGGTGAGACAGTCGCTCACTTCGTATTCAACCAAATCATCTCTAGGTTCGGGATTCCGAGAGAGCTTGTCACTGACCATGGCTCGCACTTTCAGAATCGTATGATGGAAGAGTTGGCCTCCAAGTTAGGATATAAGCAAGAGCACTCCTCTTCTTACTATCCTCAAGCGAATGGACAGGTTGAAGCTGTGAATAAATCACTTAAGTCCATTCTCCAACGAACCATCGCACAAAGCAAGACGAATTGGCATATTATGTTGTACCCTGCTTTGTGGGCATACCGAACCACGGTGAAGATTGCCACTGGTTTTTCTCAATATCATCTTATTCATGGAGTGGAGTCAATATTGCCGGTTGAATGTGAGATTCCTTCATTGAATTTAGCCATAGAACTCTTACCAGACACTTCACCTTTGGAGGAGCGTTTGGTTCACCTTGAGCAACTCGATGAGCAGCGTAGAGATGCCTTGGTGACTCTAGAGATTAATAAGCGTCACGTGAAGGCCCAATATGATAAGTCTGTCCATCCGAGAGTGTTTAGTGAGGGAGACTTGGTCCTTTTGTGGGATCAATCGAAAGAACCCTTGGGGGCAGGGAAGTTCAATCCTATGTGGCGTGGTCCTTACGTAGTCAAGCGTGTATTAGAGAAGGGTGCCTCCGAGTTAGTGGATTATGAAGGGACAGTCTTGGCGGAGCCTAGAAATGGGATCTATCTTAAAAAATACTATGCATGATATTTAGCCAAGGTTGTTTGTTGTATATTATTGTACAGCTTTTTTGCATAGTTAGGTCTTGTTTATCGTGATCGGGTTTGTGATTAGTTTCCATTTCTTGTGGCAGATGTCAATGGAATCTTCCACCTACATAGGATTTGCAGATGGTGCAAGCTGTCACACTCAACACTCAGCCTTAGTTGCTTGGGTGATTTTTACTCCTATGGGTCATGTATTGTCTTCAGGAGGTGTATGTCTACAGCCATCTTCCAACAATGTTGCTGAATATAGTGCTGTTATCGAGCTTCTACAGGATGTCATTTCGCATGGTGTTCTCTCTCTTAAGGTACGTCTTGATTTAGAGTTAGTAGTGTCACAGCTAAATGGTTTGTACCATGTTAGAGATCCGACGTTATTGAGGAGGTTCTTACGTGTGAGATTGCTAGAACGACAGTTTGAGAACATAACATATATACACATTCCAAGAAATTTTAATCAAATTGCTGACTCATATGCTAACTATGTGTTAGATTGGCATTTGTTTCATTCATTGTAAATTAATCATAAACACAATTTTTACACATGTAAATAAATAAACCGATCACCATAAAAAAAATTTATATACATCAAAAATGTGGTAATACATAGTGTCATAATACAAAATTGGGGCTTTGAAAGCCACCATCATATACACGGTAGTACAAAATAGATACACTCCCAGGTGTCTAGTCCTGTGGAGGTGGATGAGGGTTGTGATCATGATATGTCACCATGGCTCTAGCTAGCCGCCGGAATAAACGCACCCATGTGCGTGGTACACCAACCACCTGTCTCTGCATAGCCTCAGGCAAGTCCTCGACTTGCGCCATGGGAATCCTGTGAGTCAGTCGCACAAAGTTGGTATGGATGCTTTGGAGCGTTCGCTCCGCATCCACACCGGTGATATCATCTCCCCTTCCCCTTCGTCTATGACGTGGGAAGCCCTCTGGTCGCCGTGGTCCCACATCTGCACATGAATGGCAGATGTCACTATGTATTGTCACCCAAAAACATGTCTTTTTGATTCCATTAATCAAGATAACACAAAAAAATTAAATAATCCAAAAATTTTAAAAAGAGTAAGGGTTGAGATTCGTTACCTATGTCTCCATATGCCGATCCTGGTGGTAATGGCATGTGCGGGTCTCCCCGGAAGTCTATCCCTTCATAAGGGTAGTCCTCTATGGCAACAATCTGCCGTCGCCACCATGGAAAAAAGTCTGCTGGATAAGGGTTGGCCACCCTACCACCCCCCAGTCTATGCATCGCATATGCCCAACGTCGTTGGGCCGGATCTCGAACCCCGTGGAGAGGAACATCCACTCTAGGGCTCAATCCTGGAACATGCTCGAAGAAAAATGTGCTCAAGATACTGTTGAACCCGAAGTTCTATATCCTACCTACCTTGCACTCACTGAGCTGATGTTTCATGTTACTCAGTAGGGAAGTGCTCCAGTCATAGATGGTCGGTGTCATGCACTCCACCGCATAGAACATCAGTGGCTGAGAGGCCTGATGGAGTGATGCTAAGCCTGCTATCCTGCCCAGCGTCAGTAGTATGGCCTTTAGGCCTAGCACCTGTATAGCATTGGTGGGAACTTGGCTCCCCACCTTCTCCGTCTCTGGGTAGTAGTACACAGCTATGTACTCATCGATAGTCAGCCCATGACTTGGCCCTCCGCGGGCACGAAGGTTCACCATCTCACCCCACCGTGATAGACCTGTGATAAAATATATATCCTCCACCTCAATGGTGAGGGACATACCGTCTAGCCGGAAGGACTCTGAGTCTGGATCCCAATAGTCTACAAGCATCTGTAGTAGTCCTGGTTTGGCCCTCAAGCCTCCTAGGCACCAAAACTTGTAGAGTCTGCATCTTCTTAGAGCTTCTTGAGCCATTCTGTCAACCCTTACTACTTCCTCTACATCACCATGATCGCGTTCTCGCCACTCTAGCACCATCCTGCATGAGAATTTGACCAAATGTCCATTAGATTCTTAGAAATCCTTATGCGCGGCGTCATACGCGGCTATTTTCAAAACAACCGCGTATGTACGTGGTTTCTGGTCCCTTTTCCGCATATAGCCAGCCCTATACGCGGAAAAAACCTCGATACCCATGTGGGCTATGGCACTCATGTAAGTTTGGCCTTTAAAAATTCATTTGACCATGAAAAATTATAAAATTTGTATTGAAATGCAAGCTGAGAACATGAGTAAATACCTAGAAGAATCGGTTGTGAATTCCGCCGGCTGGATCTCCTAGAATTTGCAGTTGAATATCAGAGCTCAAATGGGTAAAAGTTTCAAATGATTTCTATTTTTTACTATTTATAGAAAAAATTTCAAATATTTGAAAATTTTTACCCCCTTTCCTATAGTTTTGACCATTTCTAACCTTTTTGGACCGTTTCTGACCTAATCTATGATGTAGAAGACCGTTTTCAGCGATGTTTCATCCTTTGGATTGACCCGTTCATACTGATCTCAGGTATAACGTCTATAGTAGCATATAGGTTAGGTTCACCACCGTTTACATTTTGCATGACCTTATGACCATGTCACTATATCCTTAGGTACGAACCCACTCTATTATGTTACGGAACCTTCTTACTACTATAGAAGTGGCATGATATGAGTGGTAGAGACTTACCTTACATGGGTACCCTAGTTAGCGCCTTATTTGCATTTGGTGCCCATTCCGATGTTTCCCCCTTTAGGGTGTGGGAGTCCATTGTATAGTATTGCCATGACATTTAGCAAGAGCCTCATACTCCTCTTGATCTTATGCTGGCCTGTTTCCCCCCGGAATCCCCTTATATCAAGTTGTGAATGCATTATCATAAGTTTTGCCTGTCTTATTGAGCTTTATGCTGGCTTCCCTAACATTGCGCTTCAGCCATATAGCCCTAGCTTGTCTCATGTCTAGCCATGCAGAGCCTTTATTTATATCTTTTGCAGCTTGATTCCCTTTTTACCAGGAGGGGATTTTCCCCCGAGTGTCGATATCCTACACATGTATCCTTGCATTGAGCATAGGTATGTTCCACTGCTTGGAACTAGTTTGTTTTCCTTACATGACACTCATCTCCTCCTAGTTTGTAACTATAAAGCTAGTTTATTCTTTTTTCAAGCTTTTCAAATAACTGAAAATGACCAAAAAAATAAAAAAACCAAAAAGCCGGACAAGAAAAGATATTATCTTTGGCAGCTGTCAAGTCGTGTCACCTTTGAACAGAGCACTGTACATCACATCCATTGGTTGGGTTATAGTTTGAATTTAGGAGTTGTACTCGTTATCTGAGTTTTATCTCCACCAACTGGTTAAGCTTCTAGTCCCTATGGAGCCTCTATTGATGCCTCCTACGTCATAGAGATGTCCTGGTTTGTATATCGAGTATATGCTGCCTTCATTCAGTCACCATACACCATTATGCTATTGTTCGAAGGAAGTTGAAACCTGTGTCGGCCATTCCTCAGTTATCTTGACTTTGCATGTCAGCCATTCCCGGTACAGTTACTGGTTCGTGCACCTTATGATCGAGTTCTTCCATATTTTACAGCCTTGTTGAGTACCTCATGTTGGATGATGGGGGATGCCCTAATGCCCTCCTTCCAGCGGATTTCATCCCATCGATTTCAGATCATTTATTCTGGGATTGGAATCTAGAGTCATTTTGAGTGCCTTGAGACTTGTAGTCATCAGTGGCAGATTCTCTCGGCATCGATAGTTTTGGGAATACATCAATGTCCCCTGATCGATGGATTCTCTCAAGTGTTCGACCTCAACACATTTATTCACACTTGTTAGTTTGCACTCTAGTACCTTGATTCCCATTGTCATTATTGGTGGGTGATCTCGCGTCTGTTAACGGTATACATCAATGACCGGTAATCAGACGATGGACTACTATGTTTGACCTCGACACCTCTATTCGCATAGTAGGACTTGTACTTGTAGTGGTTTGTGTAGAAGACCTTCCAGATTGGTGGCATCCACTATATGCTACCTCCTTGATCGTGCCAGTGTTCATGAGATTTCAGCTCTCGTGACTTGTTCCAGTATATGTCAGACATTTCTAGCCACTATGGAGATCTTGATCTGTTATATATCTTCAGCCTTTGTGGATATCATTGTACTTTGTATATCTTCATCATGGAGATTCTGATCTATGTATATTGTACGTGGCGATGACCACATATGTTCTATCATGTTTCATGCCTATTCATGGCCATTGTACTCTTATGTATCCGGGAATGCTATATGTACGTGCAGTTATATGCAGAGTTGTATTATGGTATTATGCTAATTGGGTGGCTGGTCTTCCATTTGGGTACCTTCATCACTTCACTTCTGGGATGGACTTATAATGTATTTCGGCCATCGTATATCCCCTCTGATCTCATACATTAGGGGGCATCTGTTATAGCAGATTTCACCACACTAGGTGAATCACACATTGTATGGCCTTCCCCTATCCCGCTGCAGACTCATTAGCCCCTATGGACCAATTGTTGTCTTTTGATGTATCATCGACCATCCCTAAAAAAATTAGAAAAATGATATACGCAGCATTTTCCCCAATAACTGCGTACATACGCGGATATTCCCTCTATAGTCGCGTACATTGGGATGTGTACATAATCCAAAATCCTTTGGAGCGTTCCTTGACTTGGATCCGACTCATATGACTCCTAGCCTTCCATATACCTTGAGATCGCACGGATTCGACCTTTCAGTATCACTTTGAAAAGATATATAAGGAACCATTGAGACATTGAAAGCATAAGAGAGAATTGAGAGTATCGAAACTATAGTCCATTGTTGCCAAAATTATACTTGAGTCTGCATCCCTTTGTCCCTTTGGAGCACTTTTGTGTAAGCTTGTAAGCTTGCTATCGAAGTGATGGAGGATTGAGGTGGTGGAGGCCCAAGTGGGGGATTCAGTTTCTCTGGTTCGCAGACGTGCCCTCAGAGGTTGTCACTTGTAATCTCTGATTCATATTAATAGAAATATCTTTTCCTGTCCAGTAATGTGTATTTGAATGTATGTTGTATCCATTGGAATATGTCAAATGCTTATACATTATTGATTATATATGCTAGAATAGATCTAACACCATGAAATATAGTAAGCTTGTCTTGTTTACTTGTTGTTGAGGACGTGCTATAACAATTCAAGCTGAAGATTGGAAAGCTCAACGGGGATCTACTTCAACCGTCCGGAATAAGGTACGAGGTTCGATCCTTTAGTGTTAGATGTTTTTATTTCTATTGCATATTGGGAAAGATTGATTTCTAGAGTCTAGCTATCTGTTGTGGTACCCCAAGCCATAGGAATTTCTCTCCGTAACATTTAGTACTTGATGAGATACAAAAATTCAAAATTTTATTTAATCACTTATAAATAAGTCAGATGAGATCAATATTTTACTCGAGTTGTTTTCACTCGACATAATTAATTCTTTTCAGTAACTCCTATCTCTTATCCAGAGCCCATACTCAACACTAAAATCAAGGAGTTACAAACTTAGTGTGATTCTAAAGCTCCTTGCTCAACACTAATGCTAGCATGTACTTGTAGGATAGACCTATGGATACAATGGCCAATGATCCGATGTTCCAAAGCTTAAGCTCAACATTAACTTGGAAGTCTCTAGGGCTTATGCCCAACAATTCCAATTTATCTTTTCATGTTCTCCAGAGCTTCATGCTCAACACAAATTTCTCAAAAATCATGTGTTCCATAGACTCTCGCTCAACACAAAACATCAATTACGTATATGCTCTAGAGCTCCTTGCTCAACACAAAACATCTCATCAATCATGTGCTTCAGGTTCCACACCCAACACATAAAATCATACATAAAACATATGTAATTGGATTATGCCCAATATTTGAAACAAATCATCATGCTCATATGCAGTGGGGTTCTAGACCCAATATATGAAAATAAAACATCAAAGTAACATCATAATCAATGGTGCTTATTCCCATAAGTGTTAGGTCAAAATTCAGTATATTACATCCCTCCCCACTTAGAACAACACCGTCCTCGGTGTTCTAGGGACTCGAAATGCAATCATAAAACAAGGAGGGGTAAGCCTTTCTCATGGTGGCTTCATTCTTCCAAGTATCCTCATCGGCCTCAAAGTGCTTCCGTTGCACTTTCAACTGGACTATGGTGTGCTTCCTTCCCTGCACCTCTCTCTTGTCCAATATATAAATAGGTTCAAGGGAAAACTCCCCTTTAGGTTCCACCTGTAATAAGGACCAATCAATCACATGTTTAGTATCATAAACATATTTCTTTAATAAATATGCATGGAACACATTATGGACTCTTATGTGAGCGAGTGACGCTAGTTCATATGCCACTGGCCCTCTCTTGGCTAGCATCTCAAAGGGTCTACAAAATCTAGGTTCTAACCTACCACACCTTCCCAAGCTCAACGAGCTTTGTTTTTTTTTTTTTACTTTCAAGTCGACATAGTCTCCTATTTGATAATATTTATCTTTTCTTTTCTTATCCGCATAACTTTTCTGGCCGTATTGTGCTTCTTTAAGATTCGCCTGGACCTTGGTAACTAATTATTCCAATTCCTGTAATAAGCCATGCCTTAACATGATCCACTCCACCCATATATCCAAGTAATCGATGTTCTACACTTTCGTCCATAGAGTACCTCAAAGGGACTCATCTTGGCAGAATTCTAATATCCGTTATTATATGCAAATTCTGCAAGATGCAGGTAATCTTCCCACTTGTTGGGGTTGTTCATTACATACATCCTAAGCATGTCCTCTACAATCTGGTTTACCTTTTCTGTCTATCCTTGTATCAGTGGGTGGCAAGAACACGGGGTAAATATGATATCATGTCCATTCATATTCGGGGTTTGAATACTCTTAAGAACCTTAAAAATATATTGTCTCGTATTAAGGGGTCAAGGGGCGATTTTTAATTTTACATAGTAATATAAATATTGGGGGTTATTTTATTTGGGTGGGATGAGGAATAACCTCCAAATTGTGGAATGGATCCATACATCCAAATCATGGGCTCAATTTATTCCTCCAAATTGTGTGTTGGATTCATATTAGTCTATTTTTGCTAAGGAATAACCTTTAAATAATGGGCCAGATTCATACCTCCAAATCATGGGCTCAATTCATACCTCAAAATCGTGTTTTGGATTGATATTAGTCCTAGTTTTTGCTAAGGAATAACCTCCAAGTAACGGGTTTGATTCATAATTCCAAATCATGGGATGGATTCATATAAGTCCTAACCTCCAATTCATGGGTTGGATTTATACCACAAAATCATTGAACTTATAAAATATTCCATTTTATAGAGTAATTTCTTATGTTGGGGTTTAGGTGGTTATTAAGATTCAATCAAACCTTGCTCCACAACAACCAAGAAAAGTGAGATCAATCTTTCTTGGCTCACAAGAACCAAGAAACTCTAGATCAATCTTTCTTAACTAATTATCTATTTCAATTTTTTGTATTCTTCTTTAACATTTTCACATTGCGAGTTAGAATAATTGTTAGATTGAGTTATATTTAGCACATTCATAATTGTAATTTCAATTATTATATGCAAGGAATATGTCTTAATATGGTGTTGTAATTGACATGAACATAGGTGAAAATATAAATCCTTATTTACATACACTATGTGTTATTGTTACCATTAAATGGTATCATATAAGTTTCACCATTTGCGTATCTTTATAACTATTCATGCTTGAAACATAAAAATGAATATTTTCCTCTTTCCTGTAAAGGTAAAAAAAATAGATATAACCCAAGAAAAGCTAACTAAATGTTGTTAATTCTCTTGATTGTAATAATAAATGTAGAGGAAGTGGAGGCAATTCATTGCATCTTGTTAATGACCTAATGCAAGTT
Organism: Pseudotsuga menziesii; assembly: GCA_001517045.1. Taxonomy (NCBI): domain Eukaryota; kingdom Viridiplantae; phylum Streptophyta; class Pinopsida; order Pinales; family Pinaceae; genus Pseudotsuga; species Pseudotsuga menziesii. The sequence goes on from LPNX010252763.1 coordinate 54,789, forward strand.
ATGCACATGATCATAAGGTGTTATTGGAAAGTAAGAGGAAATTTTCTATGTTAATTTGATTTCAAACATCAATCATGTTTATTTTTGTAGGAAGGTAGGGAAGTCCGTCCACAAAAGGGTTTAAATTTTTCGTTTTTATGGAGTTTGATTTATTAAGCTTATAGAAAACATGAGTTATATATGGCTATACTTGTATTTACATGACATAAAATTGGTAGATTGGTAGGTTTGGTTGTGAAACATCTGCAATTCTCATCTTTTATAAGAATTGCACTAATTGTTAAACTATCATGCTTTTACATTGATCTCTTGATTGGGTTGTCTTTTACTTCCCATTACTATTTTTTTGGGTATTCCACTATGCAACATACAAATTGATCAGTCACCCCTACAATCTTGGTGGGATGATTATTAGTATTATACTATTATTTTAATTAATATTTTGTTTTCTTATACTAATATGAATTAGGGATCCTGTTTGTTACAACTTGATAATATGATATAAAGGGGGTATTAAAAATGGGTCGATAAAACTAGATACCTACAATATTTGGTGAAACTATGGGTTTTTTTAATTGGAGAGGTATATTGGGAGGGGGTTTCAAAAATATGATTTTAGGAGGAATTTTCCAATGTTTAGTGAAATTAGGGGTATTCTTTAATATCCCATGAACGATCGTGCTATGCAACAAGTTAACTTAGTGAACCCCCCTTGGGTAAGCAGTACTAAAGTTCAACTGCATCTCTAATCCAAAGAATAAATATCTCCAAAAGTTCTTGGTAAACTTAGTATCTCGATCCGAAATGATAGCCTTGGGTATCTCATGCAATCTAAATATCTACTTCAAGAAGATATCGACAATGTGTACTGCCTTGTAGGTCGACTTCACTGGAATGAAGTGTGCCACATTTGACAATTTGTCAACTACTACAAAGATAAAAAAAATTGTTTCTTACTCTTAGGTAGACCTGTAATAAAATCCATACTAATGACCTCCCACTTCCATTGTGGAATGGGTAATGGCTGCAGCAACCCTAAAGCATGCTGGTTTTCAGCTTTGACTAGCTGACATTCTTGACATTTCATAATAAAAAAAGCTATGTCAACCTTTAACTTAGGCCAAAAAAGTGTCTCTTAATGGTGGATATCATCTTTTGATATCCTGGATGCCCCGAGTAGGGTGTCTGATGAAATTATGTCAGGATGCTGGACCGAATGTTCCCTCCTTTTGGAATGTACAATATCTCTTTGCACCATAGTAGTCTTGTTTCATCTACCTTGTACTCTTTTTGTTGTTGAAACAACCTATCCTCTTGGACCTTCTTCAGGAATTCTACATAGAAAGGGTTAACTCTGTTGGCCGTTCTAATCCTCTTGTGTAAGTTTGTATCGGTTTGACTTAAAGTCACCTCGTATATCATATCAGTTCGTCAGCTCAAAGCATCAACAATCTTGTTCTCTTTTCCCTTTATATGCTTTAGCTCAAAATGGTACTCGCTGAGGAAAGCCAACCATTTGGCTTTCCTAGCATTCAAATCAGGTTGCTGAAATAAATATTTCAGACTCATATTGTCTGTCTTCAGAAGGAATTTCCTTCCCATTAGGTAGTGCCTCCACATCTTTAAGGCATGGATGATGACCACTAACTCAAGATCATGTCTGGGGTAGATTTTCTCATGTTCTTTTAACTTTCGCAATTCATAATAGATCATGTAATCATTTTGCAAGAGGAATCCTCCGAGTTGTTCCTTGCTTGCATCCTTCCAAGTAACAAAGTCCCCATCGAGATGTGCAATTCATAGTATCGATGCAGTCGTCAAAAGTTGTTTAAGCTTTTGAATACTTTCCTTACACTTGGTTGTCCATAAGAAATTATTATCCTTCTTTTTCAAAGCGATCATGGGACAAGCTATCCTCGAGAAGTTCTCAATGAACTTTCCATAATAACCGGATAATCCCAAAAAGAATCTAATGTCAGTCACACTGGTAGGGGTAGGCCAATATTCTATGGCTTTAATATTTTTTGGGTCCACATCTATCCCCATCTTGGAGATGATGTGACCCAAGTATTGTATCTGTGGTTTGTAAAAATGATATTTACTAAACTTAGTGTAGAACTGGTGTTCTCGTAACAACTATAGCACTATGTGGAGGTGTTCCTCCTACTCTTGTTTACTCTGAGATTAAACTAGGATGTCGTCTATAAAGACAAAAAAAAATTTATCCATATATTTACTGAATATGTTGTTCATCATACACATGAATTTCGCATGTGCATTGGTTAACCCGAATGGAATTACTACAAACTCGTAGTGGCTATACATTGTACAAAAGGAGGTTTTGTGAATATCCTCGTTGAGAATCCATACTTGATGGTAACCGGATCGTAGGTCAATCTTTGAAAACATATTGGCTTCTCCTACTTGATCAAACAAGTCATCGATCCTAGGGAGTGGGTATCAGTTCTTGATAGTCATCTTGTTAAGATGATGATAATCGATGCACATCCGCATCGTACCATCCTTCTTACTTATGAAAAGTATTGGTCCTCCCCAAGGAGACACCTTTGTTAAGATATATCCTTTCTCAATCAACTCCTGCAACTGCAGTTTCATTTTCACCAATTCTGGTGCACTCATGTGGTAAGGGGATTTCGAAGCTGAAACTGATCCTAGTATCAATTATATGTAAAAGTCTAAGTCTCATTTTGGAGGTAATCCTGGGATTTCCTTAATAAACATGTCCCTGAAGTCTATAAGAATTTGGAAGTCCCCTATGTGTTGTTCCCTCTCAGCCTCTATGTCTGGATGTTTACTCCAAACATCTTGAAGCATTTCCTAATGCACTTCTTTGCTTGTAAAGAAGATATCTTCCTTACAAAAAACTTTCTTTGGTGTGCCTTGAATCTTCATTTGATTCCCTCGGCTATCTGTACACAATATTGACTTGTGTACGCAATCAAGCATTACATGGCGTTGTTCCAACCAATCCACGTCGATAAGTACATCATACGATCCTAAGGGTAGGATGTTGAAGTTTACTCTAGTAGGAAAACCATTCAGTTTTACCTCACAATCTTTAACTATTTCTAAAAAATTTTGTTTCGTACATGTGGCTAATTGCACCAGCCAAGGTTTATCATGTTTTACTTTTCCTGGTTTATATACATCAACAATTTTAGGCAATACATAGCTCCGGCAAGCATCGGTGTCAATCAGTATCGAAATAGAAGTGTTCAATGCATTACCTTCTATCTCAACCATGGTAGCGTGATGGTCTCCTTATGGCCATCCAAGGATGCATAAATCCGCGGTGTTCCAGCTATATCCTCTATCGTTGTTTCCTCCTATAATTTTTGCAAGACCCCATTGGTCTTGTTCTTACAGTCTCGGGAATAATGAGGCCCTTGGAATTTTAAGCATTTAATTTGTAGCGGGGAAACGTTGGCTCCCCCATATGTTGTTGGGTTGTTGGTATTTCGAGCTGGTACATATGGTTATGTACCTATTTTGTTGAAATTCTTGTTGGATGGAAAACTGTTGTTTTTTTTTCTGTACAGTGGTGGGTTAAAACCTGATTTACGGTTATTGGAGAAGGTCCCACTAAAACAAAAATTGGATTTAGCATCTCTTCTTGCATCCTGTTTTGCGTCTAGACCATATTTCAGTGTATTTTTCTTCATTTTTTGGACAAAATGGTATAATTTCATAGGTTGGTGCTATTTTAGGTATTTTTTGCATCCTTTTTTTAAATCTGGCACCAATTACGGCGTAATTTGCACCGGGTTTTGCACTTGGTTATGCGCCAAGTTTTGCATCAGGTTTTGAGCCTAGTTTTGCACCTAATTGTGTGCCTAGTTTGTACATCTACTCTTGTTGCGCCCCATTTTATGCCCATGTTTGCCTCAACTTTTACACCCTTGTTTTTATCCACTTCTGCATCCTTTTTTACATCCACTTTTGCATCCACTTCTGCTTCTGTTTTTGCATCCCTCCATGCTCCAAGTTTTGCATCAAAGTTTACATCCTATTTTGAGTCTAGTTTTTCATCTTGTTTTGTTTTAGCCATTTTTGCATCCACTTTTGCATCCATTTTTTCGTCCACTTTTTCACCTACATTTTCATCCCTTTTTGCGTCCCATTTTGTATCCATGTTTACATATTTTTTTGCATCTACTATTACATCCACTTTTGTCGCATCCCAATTCACACCCATTTTTGTGCTTACTTTTACACCCACTTTTGCTTCAACTTTTGCATCCATGTTTGCATCTTTTTTTGCATCCAATTTTACATCAGTTATTGCATCCCTTTATGCATCCATTTTTGCATCCACTTTTGCATTGGGTTTTGCATTGGTTGTTACGACTACTTTTGCATCTACTTTTGTTGCACCCACTTTCGCATCCAATTTTGTATCCAATTTTACATCCATGGTTCTATTCACTTTTGCATGAATTTGTTCATCATGAAAATGTCCTCGACAATCGTCGCTATAGCGATGCATATTCCATAAATTTTCTATAGCGATGGACATTCATCACTATACTATGCTATTTTTTATTATATGGGTAATTTATAGTAAGCTTATAAGTTTATCTCGTGCGCTGATACTATAGAGGTAAGTAATAAAGGCCTGATCTAGTCAACTCACTAGTTGAATAAGTAGTGGTATCATTTTGTTAGGATAATGCCATGTAACCAACTCTAGTACATGTTGCTTAAATAGTATAATAAAATAGATATCTCTAGTATTCGTTATACTTATATATGACTTATTATATATTTTCCATGTGTAATCGTAATTTGTAAAAGAACATTAATTTAGAATTTAGCAGCTTGGACATATGTATAGTATGCAGGGTAAATCTTAACCCAAGCATAGAATATGAATAACACACTTAAGTTGTCAAATATTAAATCCATCGGAAAGATTGAGTTGTAATTTATAATGCATCAAGAGTTTAACTAGTATGGTAAATAAACCATTTACTGTGCTTTACTGGTTCTAACCCTTTCTTTATCTGTGTAATTAACATGGTGAGACTATAACATTAATGTTACATAAATGTACATTACATAAATGTAAAATGTAATTCATTAGACTTGGAAGTGTCGTACTCGCATTATTTAATACCTTTTCTTGTTAACTATTATTACCATAATTTAAGTTAGTATTTTATAGTTGATATCCCATATGTTATTATTCATAAGCTACGAACCTATTGAGATATTTTAATTACAGGAAAGAGACGGGTTAACTAAGGACATAATAATTGTGTTTATATTGTTGAGTACCCATAGTCTAGTACCACTACTGATTATACTCTTATACCAAATAGGCATATTGCACTTACTCTTTTTTATGCAACAGTGGATACATATTTACTACCTCTTTAGCATTCAATATTACCTCATCGTACTTTAATAAGAAGTCCATGGTGCTATAGTTAAAGCATATCTATAAAATTTCCTTGCTATGCAGTGATCAAATTTCAACATTGGGTCTTAATTTCAATTGGAAGGGTATTTATGATTGGAGCCCTTCAAAGATGAAGGACAATATAAATAATTTTACTTGAATTGACAAGTATAAATCAACTAGACCCTTTCCCCCAAAAAATGCAAAAAATAAATCTTGTTCTTTCAATTTTTTTACAATTTTTAACAATTGAGCACCCCTTAATATTTACATGAAAAAATGATATATTTTCAATAAAACGTATTTTGAACACATTAAATTTTCATATGTGTATCATTAATTTTACAGTTCAATAACATAATAATTATTCTATTGTATTTTTTCAAGTTGGAGCACACTTCATTATTAAAAGAAAATACTTAGACTAGGTCATAACCATATTACGGAATCCACGTCTAATCTTAGCCTGAGAGATGTAAGAATGATAAGGATTGGGAACATAAGAAAAGATAATACAGAACTTAGAAAACATTTAAAAAATAAAATCATACATACCAAGCAAGTTAGCAAAGCTAGCATAATCGGGGTGAGGGCATCAAATTTGTTTGTTCAACACTTGTCGTGAAAGAATACATGTATGGGATGGAGGGGCAATGGAATCAAGACTAAGTCAATTGAATCATTGCAATTCACTGGATGTATCACTCTAAAAAATCCTCCTTTTAAATTGAACCCAAAAACCAAAAGAAGTTTATTAATGGTCAATATTTGAGAAAGTTCTAGGTGTGAGTAATTAAGGGCTTGGGGTTCTAAAATTTGTTGTGTTTTGTACCAGTACATGATTTAGTGAATCAATAGTCACAGGTAGGAATTTAAGTTATTTAATGAAAATAATTAATGTGTACAACTCTATGTCGAAACCATTTTCCATGCTGATGCAGGCCACTACCCCCTTTATTGTCTTACCAAAAGGCATGATAATGAGGAAGAATACCAAAGATTATAGACTTTACCTTCAAAGAATGATTTACAATCAAATTGGTAAGGAGTGATAAGAATATCAAAACAATAGAGCATGTCAAAATATCAGTTGATAGTGTTAATTAAAGACATATATGGTAAATTTAATATAAGACTTACTTATAGTTGTCTCTTACTCTTTGTGTCTTGACACATTTAATATTTTATGGTTGTATCTACCTTGACCTAATTCGTATTATAAGGTGAGGATGTGCATGCATAATAATCCTTAGTTATGACTATGAGATGAGTATTTAAAGGGAAGAGGATGTAAATAAAAGTAAATTTTATATGTATTTTGGTGGCATTGAGGACAAATGTTGTGAGAAACCACAAATGTTTGGAAGGACAGAGGGAGATTACATCACAATCATGCCACCCATCAAATTGAAGACTATTCTTGAGCCCACAATTGTTTTTGTAATTTTATTAATAACCATTGCTTCTCCATATTGTGTACCCAATGACACCTCTCTATAGCAATGCGTAAATTGACCTCTCCACAGTTTGTCATCCTAGCTACATGCCATTATTTGTATTTGCATGACATCGAGTGTTGTTTATCGCTGTCATGAGTCCATGATATTAATGCAAGAAATGAAGTCTTGTAGAGGAGGACTCGTCAAACTGGCCTTTTGAATTTCATTTTGACAAAAGAAGAGTGGACATTGGTAGCAAGGTTCACATAGGTAGCAGGCACAAATTTTTGAGCTCATTTCAGGCCTAGTAGTAGACTAGTAGTTGTTCTTTTTTGTTATAGTCGTAGTTGTTGACACATTGTCACACTTTAGATTGTAGCCCTAACTGACTTGGGAGTTAGAGTCACATCTGGATGGCAAGTGCCTTGTAGTCATCAATGATTACTGGTTAGCTTGCACAACTAAGCATTGAGTGCATGACATGAGTGAGTGAGTGAGTGATTATAATTGATCATATTTCCAATATTTTGAATGATGAGTTGAAATTTATAGCATAGGAATTTCAATATCTTGAAAATTTTATATGGATGGGTAATTTCAAATGTTTCCTTTCTTTTGAAATGTTAATATAATTTATGCCTTTTGTAATTGGAAGAGTAAAATTCAGATTTTAAATTTTTTTAAAGGACAATTTTAACTTTACACTTTTGGGAAGGGCTAGTAAGGGATTTTTATTGTGCTATGCCTACCTATTTGAGTGATGAAGATGATTATATTCTTTCTTTCTAACCACTCAATTCCAGCACTTACCCTAATGGTACAAATCCCCATTAACCTATGTTCAATTCCTTCCGGGAATACAAAAATAGTTGAAGAACAATATTTTCCAGATATAGATACAGATGTACCACTAGCAAAGGCAGGTGTATCTACGGGTTGACTTGTGATGCCTACGGTCGAGGTGAAGGTAAAGAAGGTAGGGTTACTAGTATGGAAAACAGAATCCATGTCAAGCATAAGTGTTTACTAGGGGTGAGTTGGCAAGTCTGTTGAGATTAGTATCTTTGGATTGTCTGCACAATCTCTTCCCCGTTGAAAACACATCACTTTGTTCATTTGGTCATCTCGCATTGTTTTTTTCCCAGTGAGGAAACAACGAAAAGAGTGAAGCAAAGGGAGGCCACAAGCTTATCTCCCAGGCCTGTATTTCTGTAGGTAAGGTGTTGATTCTCTAAAGCTCTCTTATGCGTATCAGTGAAGGGCTCTTTGTCTTCCTTCTGAATAATGATTTTGCTTTGAAATCATCCCAATGAAACCAATCACAGTAACTATTTGTAACATGTTTTCCTTGTATTGTATTTCACCATGTCTAACATCTTTTTTGGCACTTGATATAAGTGGTAATATTGGTTGATGTTTCATAACATGGCGGACTCGTTTCCATATTCATTTTGGTTGTAAGATGTTTTATTGCTTGGAATTGATTTTGTTGGAATTTTATGTATGTCTTCTGGTTTATGTGAATGCATGGGATCGAATCCTTGGGTATCTATATTGATGACATAAAAGGTCAAGAGGACAAATGAATATTTCCCCAGGTCAGAAAGTAAGGAAGAATCCTTCGTTAGGAACCAATAGCTCTAAAATTATTTTGTCATCAAACTCTCTTGGCGAGGCAAGTCACAAAAAACATTTTAATGAGAATCCTTCAACTCCCCTCAGAAAGAAGAAGCTTTCCTTTCCAAGAAATGAAAACCTTGATAGTGCGAGGGTTCAAGAGAAAATCACCTTGAAGAATGGAAATGCTAATGCTCATGCTGCAACCGAATGTAATTATGTAAATTCCGAGGATAAAATGATCCCATTTAAGGCAAATCATGGTTGGAAATGTAGCAAGGTTAAAACCATGACTCGTCCAAAGAAACATAAAAAGAAGGATACATTATCTAACCTGAATAGCGGTTTTATCAAATATCATAACCTAACCAAAGATGTGGAAGTAGTAGCAAAACTGTCCTCCCGAATAGGCTCATCCAAAACAGAGAAACATCACAAAGTTGATGGAAAGGTTACCTCAAATGGTTCGGGGTTGGATCTCAATAAGGTCTTACAAGCAGATAAGAAAGAGAATGTGTCGTCTCCCCGAGCAGTCGATTCCACACAAAAAAAGTTTCAGCTATTGATGGAGTGCAGAAGCGAACAAAGTCTCTAGGAGTGCATGTTACTGGAGGGAGAAATTATTATTCTTAAAATGGCAAGACTTTCCACCAGGTGTGTGTGTGGGGATCTCTCTCCTTTTCTCTATTTAATCCTCCATTTTATGCTTTAACAATGATTTTGAATTATGAACACATCACTTGAGATCATTGCAGTGCCGGTAAAAGAATCTGGAATTCATGGCGCCTTGCAAGAATGTTGTTAACAACAAATCATGCACACAGAATGTTTGTCCCAAGTGCTTGCTCAATAGGTTAGTTTCCTACACCACCTCCTTGGTAGTGGTTTACATGCATAAAATTTATAACAAGAAGTTTTATTTATGATACACTACACTCTCTCTCAGTGTGTGTACGCCTATATCATGGGCATCATTAGGGTCATAGAGATCCACTATTTTCTTATTGAGAAACTACAAGCTATGCAACCAGGAATGATTGACATGGTCACTCAAGAAAAAATTGTCCAAACACTTGTTGGGTTTTGAGGCTTCATTGATCTATTCAAATCCATAGTAATGATGCACATTGATAAGCATGGCAGGTATGGAGAAAGGGTTGAAGAGGTTGTTAAATCTGAGGAGTGGAAATGCCCAAGGTGCAGAAATATCTGCAATTGCAGTATTTGCATGTAAGTTTGCATATAGAAATTCATTCTGGAAAAGGCATAAAATTTTTATGTTGCCTTTTGTAACTCAATTTTTCAATCACATTTTGCTAGGGAGCATTGTCTGATATTTTTAGAAATGAAGTTGTTGAATTCATTATTGCAGGAAAAAACAAGGTTGTGCTTTTACCAGAATTCTTGTGCATGCATCCAAGGCTACATGCTTTGCTTCTGTTGTTGATTTACTCAAGTGTCAAGGTCTCTCTAAGGTAAATACTTGCATACATGAATATTTCAATTTTACCCTTGAAAATGACGATGTCCTGAAAGAAATATGTTCTGTAAATCTAGTCTTCTTAATACATCTTCTATCTCTTGAATGCAACAAACATACTTGATTGCAAGACACTAATGCTAATACAATAGTGTTTGTATTTCTTATGGATCCTTCTGTGCAATAATGTTCATCGGATATCCTTAGCAGATCAATTAAAGGAGGTTTATGTACTGTTAATAGGGAATATTTCACTCATTTCTTCTGAGAGATAAATACTGAGGTAGACACCGTTTCATGAGGGCCAGCAGTTGGAAGCTGGGGTATTATTACTGGAAGAATCTCTTGAAGGTGTATTGACTATATGAAAAAGGAATGTTTAGTTTTTTAAGTTGTTTTATTTTTATAGCTCTAAAGTAAATTCATATATTAAGGGAACTATTATATACTTATTTGTAAGATAAAAATTAAATGTACTACTCTGTTTCAAATTTTCATGAGCTGTAAACACATCATGATATTGGAGTTTGTAAGGTCAGATTAAGAGTTTATTTCTTGGATATCTTTTAAAAGGATAGGAGCATAAAGAGTCTAAATTATGTGATGGGGATTTGTGGGGCATGAATAAATATAAGCTATAGTGAATGTGCCTCGAGCACCTGCTGTACTAGAATAGAAATTGCAATTTTTTTCCTTGGAAAAAAATCCTGCAGTATGGCTTCCAATTATAGAGTATGGCCTACATTTAAGAATACTGTGGTGTGCACCAAAAGAAGAGAATAGATTGCAATTTATTAGAGGTATATCTTCCATTTAGTGTTTGATATTGCTATCATTAAATGTGCATCTTATAGCTGTTATGAATGAAATCTAAGGCTTCCCTTTAGCGTATAATACAACTGTCATTTAATATATAGTACAAAAATTATTGAGTTGTAGTAAAGTTGTCTTTAAAGATCAATTTAGCTATGATATAATATAAAATTAAGTTTCATGTTTAGGTTTTAGGGATCCATGTAATTTGTTTTTAATTTCAACTGTTATTTTTATTGTTTCTATAATATGATTTTTTTGGAGGATCCACATGAGTAATGTATCCAGCAGGGCATATATGTATAAGAGTGGATCCTCTGTCAATTCCAAACATGAAGCATATTTGATGTTTAGAATGTGTATCCTAGACAAAGGGGTGCCAGATTCGGTAACATAGCTTCAAATGTCAATGTACAACCATTGGAATAATTTATCTGAGAGATGAGTTCAAAATACAACTCCTACTTGATTCAGTAACTAAACTCTACAATATGCACATTATATACAGTCAATGCACTCAACAGGTTACACTGTACATCAGCAATTGATCAAATTCTTTATATACAAGAGTTTCCATGGATCAAGGAAGAGCAAAGAGAGTCAGGAATGACTTATAGTGCAACCCATTCATCCAAATCAACTAGATGTCCTGTTAAGCAATCTAAGTCTTCACAAGCATAGATTAGACATTCATAAAGGCTAGAATATTTAGATCCAAAATATTCCAGCACAGGATACATCAAAGAGATGTTATTTATGATGACCAAATAGGGCACTTGAAGGGTATTGTAGTGTTTCTTTGATCCAATATTTTCTGCAAGTCAACATGCAACCATTAAGTATGAGGTCACCGTCAGATAAGGCACCATCAGATAAGGATGCTTGAAGAGGGATAAGCATCTAGTTATGGTGCAGTAACCCACATGCTTTATATGTGATGGCTTCTTAATAAGAAATGAAATCCTACTAAATATTATAGGAAAGGGATAAAAATTGGAAGTCTAAGTCAGCCCTCATGGGAAAATAAGACAAATTATTTAGATTAATAGAATCTTGGCACTGACATTTGAAGGAAAACATATACAAATTGTTGCAATGAGTTACACTACTTGCTTACACAAAATGGGAAAACGGTATACATCAGTAACGTAGAAAAAGTGTCAGTAAGTTCCCATATTTTAGGTAGTTGTATTTTCCTCAATATGTAACCATATTCACTCCTAAGCTCCTAAAATATCTAAGTAGCAACCACTTAAAAAATTAAAGAGCCCACATCTTAAGCTTCCTAATGATGACCTAGGCCTAACTGCAGTCCTCATTGTTAACAAAATCTTGAATCTGGTTATTTTGGCTAAAGTCATCTTAATATTTGGTAATGGTATCTAATGACAGTGTAATTCTTCTTACAGCAGCCTCATAATAATTCAGCAGGACTAGTCTGTACTTTTGGCAATGACTGCCAATAATGTTTAAATCAATATTTAGGTCGTCTTTTGACTGGTAAGAATCTAGTTGGAATCTTTTTGAAAGATGAATGTATATGTCATAGATCTATGATGGAGAATTTATGGAAACCTAAACTGATTCAGAAGGTAGGGTAAAATTTTATTTTGATTTACCCTCCAAAATATTGAAATACAAATATTTTTTCTTGGAAAAAGAAATATTCAGCTTGAGTATTAGAAGGCTCCATTCCTCTGTTCTTAATACCCAAACCATAATTAATTGCATCAAACATGACAGATAGTTGGATTTCTATAGGTGATTACCTAGGCCATCATAGCAACTACTTAGTTTATGGTTTATTCTATTTTTACATCCCTTTACATCTATCAGATCATAAAAAAACTTCCTGCCACACACTTGAAACATCAAGAGCTTGGTACAACTTTCTAATAATAATCTTACATTTAAAATGATGAATTGAGATAGGAGGCATAAAAACTTAAAAGGAATCCAATCATTGCCATAGTTAAACCGCACCGTCTATGTTTTGTTCATCATTGAAAGACAATCATATTCATAAATTGCAATGTTTTACCTCGCAATGGTACTAGAATTTTCCACATTAGACTTCTGAACTTCATACATTAATATAAAAAACCTGCAAGGAAAAGACCGGACATATTATCTCCGTTATTTAGTTTTCAAAGGTCCACATAAATTTGATCCATAGAAGAGCTTATAATTTTTAGAGAACAATAACAGTTTAGCTAAACAAAAGACAAAATGAGGATATATTTTGGTAGGATAAAAGAGAGTTCATTAGAAAGTCCAACTTAACCTTATAACATCTTACCTGGAAGCAAGAGATAGAGTGCTCATAAACTTGCTAGGATTACCTGCAGTACCTACTGCATCAATACCATTAATCCCACAAGGCCCTGAGGTGGCATCTATATTAAAAAATGCACATGTTTCCTTTATTAGGCATTCAACAAATATTCTATATATAGTTGCAGACTCATGGTGAATGTCCTTTAATGCAGAACATTCAGAACTATTGAGAATGGTACCATTGGCATGGTAATCTTGAACACTGCGTGTTTCCACACTTTGTTGACAATGGTATGATTTCAACAATAATGAACTGCAAATTGTGATATTGCAGACCTTGCTAAAATACCTAGTAAAACACAGAATTTCTTTAGAACTAGGAAGAGCATCAAACAGTTCAAGAACTTCAGTCTTATCTGACATTTGCTTGACCTTTGAAATGGAAGATATAAGACATGGAAACAACAAAAATATCTATTCAGCCAAATCCCAACAACAGAAATAGACAACAAAGGAAAGGAATTTAACTACACCAAGGTTATAGCCTAACTGTTAGAAATGTGCATCCCATTGCATGAAGTTACAATTTACGTAATTATTAACAATATCTTATGTGAAGTCTGAAATAAAAGTTGTTTACAGACTACTGGATTCTAATCTCCAACTTAATTGTCAATTGAGCTTGGTTGTTTCTGGCAAGTGGGATTTTTTCTATCCTTGGAATCCACTAAAGCATATTTTAAAAAAATTTAGTCCCAAATAATTTCTGACATTATCCTAGATTTGTTATGTACATATATATATATTGCTATATACCATTCAACAACTGGGGAAAATTTTGTCCCAAAGAATTGCTGATTTTAGCATAGATTCATTATTTACGTATATTGTTATGTTCTTTCCCATTCAAGTGATTCAACCACTGAGAAATGTTATAATGTATCCCATTGTTCTTTTGTTTATTAGTTAAATTCATATTGGATTATAGAATGAAAATTTAATGTTTATGAATTGATTCTCATCTCTGATTTTGCATTATAAATTTGAAAGGCTGTGGCTTAATGTTGAAATCTATTTATGCATTCCTTGATAGTTCTATTTTTGTTCTTTATTGAAGTACCTATTAATATGATATAAAATCCATCATTTTGACCATTTTCATTTTCTGTAATCTTGGACCTGTGTGACATTGTACACTACTTAAATTTAGGAATATTTTTGTGTATTTGCAGAAAAAACTTATTCAGAACCTTGCAAAAGTTAAGAATGATGGGACTGTGGATGTTGATGTTACTGGCAGTGCCCCAGTGGCATCAAAATTGCTTGTACTATATGTGTCTGACGCAAGAAAATATAGTCTATCAGATGACAAATATGAACAAATTAAAGCAATCCCAAAGCTGAATATTGCAATGCTTATTGTGGGAACAAGGGGAGATGTTCAACCTTTTGTTGCTATAGAAAAATGCCTCCAAGTGTGCTTATTTACAGGCTTCATCTTTATTGTAATTACCATTTTACTTGTGTATATTGTGTCTTTAGTTTGCCTTATATTATTTGGGCTCTATTTCGCTGAATGTGTCCCTCTACTACTGTTACCTCACATAAATCAGGTTCAAAACATGTTTTTTTTTAAAGAAATTTGATGAGGCATATTTGGAAGTTTATGGTCAATGTGATTTCTAACTTGTGATGCAGATTACTGCTTTATTTTGTTGCTCTCTGAAAAACATGAGCATAGTTGTTTCTTACAGTTTTGATAACCATTATTTACAACACACGAATGTTATAGGTTGTTATATACCCTTGTTGGGGAAAATGTATCCTTCATTTATTTTTTATAAAAGATACATCAAGAAACTCATCACTATGTAGTCTGAACTCTAAACTCCATACAGTAATTTAGTTTTTGCTGCTCTTTGATATTACATCAAGGACGAGTTGACTCTTATGGATTTGATAGCCATTTTGAACAGCATACAAGTTAGATAGGCTCTTATCTTCACCTGTTGCATCATTTATTGCTTTCAAATTAATTTGTTGTATTTGATTATTACATCTAGAATATGTAATTTATGTTGAAAGTTTCAAATGATGGTGTGTAATCTTCACCAATATTTTTATCATTCCAACAATAGCTATGGTACAAAATTCATCCAATCCTATGTGAAATCAGTACAATTAGAGTGAAATAAAATCCATGTCATAGGAATGACGACTCGAGGTTAATCTCTCTTTAGCTTGATTAGCAGTAAGACTATTGAGCAAAGGGAAGAATGTTCTGAATGTAGCTATTGTTGACAATAAAGAAACACGGCAAAAGGGTAAGTTAGATGACCCAAAATCTAAATAGGAAGACAATCAAAAGTAGTTGCTCATAACATATTTCTCTTTTCTTCTCTTTTTCCACACTGCTCTACTTCAGAGTTGTTGCCTTTGTGTTTCTCACGTTCTTTTCCAATTTCTATGTGAAATTGATAAACAGTAGTTTCCAAAGTCCAAATGTATTTCACGTCTTTTAAGTCCATCATAAGAATGTAAAAAGTGCTCATCTGTACTTCTGATATATTTTGAAGGCCATCTGATGAGTATCTCATCTATACGTCTTTTAAGTTCATTAACCACACAATAACTGATTACATGAACAAAAAATTCTAAAGGACCTCACTTTTAAAGCAAGATCCACGTGTTAGAAATGATTGCTTAGCAAAATAATAGCTGGAATGCCCAAAAGCTGAAAGGTTGCTCTTCAACTCAAGTCAAATGTAGTCTTTTCTGGAGCTACAAGTTGGAGGGAATCCCTTCACCTTGTTTCGGCTCTATCCAAAATAATTGCTTTGAAATGAGAAAAGATTGTATGGAAGGTCACTTGGAGGCAAGAAAAAGGGTATCCCAATACTAGTACTGGTTTTTTCTTTAAGTTGTCTTAAGGAACCTGAACATTGAAAAGGTGGACAACAACTTTTTGAGATACGAGTCTAAAATAAGACACATTGTGAATGGAATCCAATGTACCAGATGTGTTTCAGGGCCATACCAAATGCATTTATATGTTCATGTATGTGGTATGCCCCCCTAGATCATGTTTCCTATATCTACCACTTGACGCAACGTGAATATATGTATAACCAAATAGTGTCAATTCACTAGGCATTATTATTTTTTCTTTTCACACTTAGGTGATTTTACAGATAATTACTATAGTTTCGTTTGCTCACCAAATGACTTGAAAGAAGGACATTAAAAATTAATTCAAACTCTAATACTTTTCCCTATAGTTACCTTGAAGGGAAAAATTAACAACACTGAAGATTAGAATTTGTTATTTTATGAAAGTCTCTTTTACCAGCTTTCTAATGAGACTTATCGAAACTTAGGCAGATCCACATTCTTAATAAGAACTTCACATTCCTATATTAAATCTCAACTTGATGGTTTTTTCACTTATTTTAGGTTTTTACTTCATCTATTATGATGATTGTTGGTGGTTTCTTACTGAACCTCTTCCTCCCCACTTGTTGACCATTGTTCCATTCAAATTCTTTGGCTCAGTATTCGTTCAAATTGCTATCACCAACATTACTCCAAGTCCATCAAGGACCTTGCATCTAGCTAAGAAATGGGTTTTCTCCTTCATTTGAACTGGATTATTGTTGTAGTCATATTGGACTCACTAATAATTTCACAATTTCCTTTGAATTGAATTCCATTTGTTAGCACATGAAGAATGCATGATAATTCCATTTTGTTGCTGATAAAGTAGACCGTGTTCATTTCTCTGGGCTGCTCTTAGACTGTTAACTTGGGCATCATTCCTCTAGGGTTGATAAACCTTATTTGTGAATGTGCATACCCTCTCCTAATAGGCCATGACTAAGGTATGATCTATTCTAGTTGGGATGTGAATGTGTTGTCTCTATTCTATAGATAGTGGTTGATTTTGAAGCTCTAGTAGGTACTGATTTTGTAGATGGTAGGTATGATGGAGTTATATGTACTTCTTGGAAGATTTAAGAAATATTCACTAAGTTTATCTTTAGTTTGTATCTCTATTTATTCTGTTGGATGTATCTATATATTTTGGTGAGAGGTTGAATAAGTTTTCATTTTTATACTACAATATAATCTTAAATAGATGTGGAGGGATCGACTTACAATACATACATTTTCAACTAATGACCTAAAGGAAAATTTCAATGGACAATTCCAACACTATTTGGATGTCTACAATCGAATATTATTGGTCTTGGCTAGCCATCCTACTCCTCAAAGTTTGTTTGCTACAAAATGCTTGAAAACGGCTTGCAAACAACTTGTAACTCTGACATTAAGCTTCCTTCTCTGTTGCTTATCCAAACTCCTATAGTAGTCTGAGACTTGTTGTATTAATGGTTTTTGAACAACACTTTTCCTACTTTTAAGATAAATTCCATGCATTTATTTCCATGATCTACTCATTCGTATGCCTTTCTTTCTCTACTCTACAATATTAAAATGATGAAAATATAGTGAAATTTACCTCTTTTTTGTGTGACGGTCCTCTTTTTTGTTGTTTACTTGCTTTGTTGTTGGGTAAACTTTTATAATGCTTCCATCTATTCTCAAGTGATTATGTGAATATTAGTACCACTCCATTAAAACAAATTTAGTGTAGTTATTTGAGCACTGAATGGTAAGTTAAAACAGTGAACCTTGTTGATTTTAAGAAGTACAACACTACATGGGATCGGATATTTGCATTGAATCCTCTAACTTTCAAGGTTAGGTGGAAAGGAAGCAATTCAAATGCTATTACATTGTTTCTGATGTCAATTGTTAGGATGATAGCTTGTTAGAAATTAACAACTTGGTCCTTAAGGTGGCATGTTGGACCCCTAGATAACAATTATTATTTATACTAAGCCGGGGAATTATTTGTTAAAGAACATGCCTTTTGTTTGCATAGCACAACTACATTTTACTTTGATATTTTTCATTTTTACTACTCAGATGGTTATCAAAGAATACGTTTTCCTAAAATTTCCAACTGATGATAATGTTTAATAGAATTCGTTTTGACTGTTTTGATATTGTGTCATCTAACAAATTGATGTCAATTTTTCAGAGCTGTCGAAAGTGCAGAAGCTTGTTCTTACAGGGAAGGCAGTGGAAGGAGAAATATTGATTGCTGTGGAGGTCATCCCTAAGAGTGAGTCACAACAAAGCGTTTGGGACAAGTACACCAAAGATGTTAAATACCAATGGTATGTCATAGATATTTTATTGTTACTTCTATTTAGATTATTAGTGTTCTTGTCATGTTTACCCATGTTTGGGGTTCATGAGTTTCCTTGTAATGGGCATGTTACGATCATCTGTCTGGAGTTGCACAGAATTTTGATCCCTTTCTTTTACAATGCTCATGCTCATACAAAGTGCATCTAGAGGATGTTGGATGTTTCTTACGGATGTTGGATAGTTTGTTGTCTTTCTTTGCCTACAGATCTAGAATTAGATTAAATGCATAGAATAAAGAACACATGCATATTCGCATGGCTTAATACAAATAATTTTTGTATAAGAGACGCTTATAATATGGAAGAACATTACTTTCAAGGATTTTAAGTTTTCTCCTAACACATACACTTACATACATCCATACTTGCACACACAACAGTTTTGTTGTTGAGTTAGAATCTCAAAACACATAGAACTTGTATTTTTAAAGTCCATGACCTATTGATTCTTTATTCAAATACTGTTGTTATTCTTTTCTATATTCCACTATGTGGTCTTGTGGCCCTTGTATTGTTGTGGAACTTTGATTTTTTCAGCTGTGTTTCAGGTATTCTAATTCTCGCAAAAGTATGTTCACTTATGGAACATTGGTTTTGGAAACTTAGAGTGGCAGGTCTCAAATTGTGTGGACCAATTTGTTGTGTCTACAACCTTGCAATTTCGGAGGTTTTCTTCTTGTTTCCTTTCATCCCCACAACTTTTATATTTCAGATTCTTGTAGTTCTATAAGATGATGAACTTGCACAATAAAATTCTCTGATTTTGACCTAGATTAGTCATCCCCTATCAAAACCCCATGTGATCCCCAAATGTAAAGTCGAATGTTGTATTATTTAATATTAAGTGAAAAAAATTGAAGTATCTCCAAAACCCCCACCTCCCTTCGTTCTCTAAGGTTCAATTTTATACAATGATCTTTGAATTTAAATTGGCATGTCTAATTTTGATGGGAAAGAAATTGAATTGTCCATTATTAAAACTGCTGGTATTTAGAACCCCATAATCAAATTAGTCTTCATCATCACAAATATGGAACTCATGAATTGTTCATTAACGTGCCTGAGATAAATTTCAATTTGAGATTGTTTGTTGATAAACCCCTTTTGAAAAGTTCAAGCAAACATTTTTTCTTTTCTATGTAAAGTTTCCTTTATTCATTCCTTCTCCATGTCTCTTCACTGATTTTTACTTGGAATCCCATTATTCTCTTTTTCTTTTTGTGTTGTTTTTGTTAGTTCTTATTTCACATTATCTTCGTTAGCTATTATTAAATGGATTCATGAAGCTATGTTGCATGGAGGCACCCCCCTCTTCGCCCCTGCTCCCGAAATTCCAAAGATTCATGAAGCTAAAGGATTCATGAAGTGATGGAATGCCCCTTTAGAATCTCTTTATGGAACAATCGTTAGTAAGATGAGAAACCCCTGAACTTCATCTACCTCCTTGTGGCCTTATCAATTGTGGAAACCCGTATGATCCTTTTTCCTGTTGACATCTTATTAATTTTTAGATTATAAATAATGCACATAATATAAATCAACTTTGTTGGTGTTAATTGTTAAAATATTCATTATATCATATATGTTGCACATAGTGGACTTCTTCTTTTAGTAGCCATCCATGAGTTCTTCTCTTACCATCCCATTGCCGAACAAAATCACCTCATTAATGAATAACAACATGTATGTAGAAACACACACATCCTCAATTGGATTCTACAACTATTTCTTAAACACATCCCTCGTTCTTTGTCCATATCAAGTTTAGGTTATTAGGTATGCATGAATACATTATGTTGTTCTCTAAGACTCTTTTGCAAGCCACTTTAATACATTGCGTAACTGTTTAGGATATTTTGTTTCCTGAGCATGGTAGATTTTTGTGCTTATTAGTGTGGTTGAAAAAATAAATTGGATTTTAATCATGAAAGTCTTTGGATCTTATTGTATTTTATTAGAATTACAAATGATGAAATCTATGTGTTAATGTTTGTCCTCTTCATGATTCTTAAAGGGTGCTAGCTCAATGGAAGAGCGCACGCTTTACAAGCAGGAGGTTGGTGGTTCGATTCCTCCATGCCCTAATGATATTGGAATGTATTTCTAAAGGTAAAAAATGTAGTAATGCAAGATGGATGCAATATTAGATGCAACACTAAATGAAAAACAAGATGTAAAAGTGGACGTCACACTAAACACAAAAGTGGATGCAAAATTTGACCTTATGTTAGACGCAAATATGGACACAAAAATGGATGTCATGCTAAATGCAAAATTGGATGCAAAAAGAGACTCAACACTAGACATAATTAATGACTCAAAACTAGATGCAATACTAGGTCCAAAACTAGACGCAACAGTAGATGCAAAAGTGGACTCCTAACTAGACATAAAATTGGACATTAAATTGAGCACAAAATATGCTGTATCGATGGACATAAAACTAGGAATAAAACTAGGTGCAAAAATGGAAGGAACACTTGGCGCAAACGAAAACTTAAAATGAGACACAATATTGGATGCAAGATGGGACAAAACATTGGATGTAAAATTAGACGTAATATTGAATGCAAGATGGGATGCAAAATTGCACACAAAAATAGATGCAATATTAGATAGAAACATGGCTGAAAAACTAGGCACAACACTAGGTGCAACACTGGGTGCAACATTGGGCTCAAACATAGATGCAAAAAAAGACATCAACTGGGATGCAACACTAGGTGCAAACCTAGATGCAAAATACGATGGAAAACAAGATGAAACATTAGGCACAAACATGGATACAAAAAAAGACGTAAAACAAGATACAAAATTAGATGCAAATGGGGATGCAACATTATAAGTAAAATTGTATGCAAAACTAGAGGCAACATTGGGCCGAAAATTGGATACAAACCTAGATGCAACGTTAGATGCAGAATTGGACACTTAATCTTATGCAAAACATGGTACAAAATTGGGTGCAAGACTTGATGAAAAACTAGGAGAAAAATAAGATGCAACATTGAATGCAATACTGAGCATGAGACTGGGTGCAAACAAGGATGTAACAAAGGATGCAAAAAAAGATGCAATAGAAGTTGCAAAATTGGGTGGAAATAAAGGTGTAACAAAAGATGCAAAAAATTGGGCACAAAAATGGATGCAAAAATGGAAGTTAAAAATGACGGAAAAAAAAGATGCAATAGACGACGTTTTACGAAAATGTACAATAGCACCAGGTTTAGCGCCAGATTGTTCACCACAACTGAGAAAAAATTACACTAAAATCTGTCACTAAATTCAATGCAAAATCCAGTTTTTGTTGTAGTGTCCTAGACCTCTCTCTACTTTTGTTAAAGTTCTCTTCCCTCAGCTGTCCATACTCATAGCAAATCCTAGCTTTGTGTAAGGTGGTGTCAAATGTTTTAGGAATTTCAAATTAAATCCTCTCTCGAAATTTGGGAGGAAGACATCCTAAAAACTTCTATATTTTTACTTTCTAGACCTTGATGTAGGGTACATAATGCAACAGATCCAAAAATCTGTTAATAAAAGCATCCATAGTCATGGATCCCATACGTAACTCGTGAAACTCTTTCACTTTTCTGTCGAAGAACCTCTCCGACATGTATTTCTATTGAAAAATATTGTGAAACTTACTCCATTGTATTTCTCTTAACTCAAGTTTCTTGGTATGCTTCAAGTGTCTCCACCATCTAGCTTCTTTTCCATTTAAGTTATTGCTAGCTAGATGGGATTTCATTTCGCTAGAGTAGTTATGAACTTGAAAATATTTTCTCATACCTAAAATCCATTCCTCAAATTTCCCCCCTGTGTTCATCTCTCCTTCATAGGTTGGGGATTTTATTTTTTGGAACTCTCCTTGAACATTTTCATCATTTCTCATTTTCTTTCTGCATGGAGAGAGAGAATCATCACTAGAAAGACTATGATAACCTCCTTCTGGATGTTTAGGGGCATGTTCTTCTTTTCCTTCTTCTCTCGGGATACTGGCTCATTTATGATAAAATTATTTATTGAAACTGTTTGTGGAATGAGCGGGTTTTCCCTGCAAACCTCCTCCCATCATGTTTCGCCACAATGCTTCAGTAATTGCGCGTTGTTCCTTTCTTTCATTCAAATTATCATATCGAAAACTATGCAAGTCTACTTGGAGACTTTGTATGGTTTTCATTATATCAGAATTTAGTTCCTCTACCAGTTCTTCTTCTTGGGTGGGGGTATTCAACTTCCCTTTCTGGCTGTTATCTTCTTCAGTGTTCATGATCTAAACTGTTCTTTTAAAATCCTGCAATTGCAAATTTTCAACAACAGGAAAATTTTCTATTAGTTAACAAAATTTAAAAACATACTTTATTTTCCTTGCAACAAATGTCTGGTATGCCCATTTGGTCTCTTGGTGTTGAAACTCGACTCTGATACCACTAGTAATGTCCCCAAAATTTGAAAATATTTTATTTATTTATTAGGCTAGCCATTCCCTACCTGAACTAGACATTAAATCGGCTTATGCAGGATGTGTCATACTTTGTTTCTCTGCACATTATTATCATAAGTTGTTCTTACTTCCTTCTCTATGTTTTTTCGATCTTGTTATTAGTGAAATGTTGTGTTGTCGTTATGTGGTTTAATATCTAAATTTATAGTTATGTACTTATATGTATGTGTGTTGTTTCGATTGCTTACTTATCGGATGTAAAGTTTGATTACTGTTTATGAATAAATATGACTTAACTTGTATTGTCAAGGGGTGGATTGGAGGGACTTGTTTCTCTTGTAAGCACCTCAAAAGGTAACTGTTTCTACTTGTTGCTACAGGGCTTACTTAGTTCTTTTGGAGCTAATGCACTTCTTTCCTTGTCGAGTGTAGGTGCACTTGACAATGGAAAAATGACTATGATGGTGACATAGACATACTATCTATATTTCTTGGATGACGAATAAAATTATATACCTGTCCTAGAGATATTATTACGATTGTTAGTTGATATTTACGCAAGGCTAGTGTTACTAGCCTATGTTGCAATGGTTATTGTTATTGTTTTTATGGTCTTATGACCTTGATTTAAATTCTCTTGTACGTTAATGTTTACCTAGTATACAATGTACATGGCATTTTATAACTTGGCTCTTGTTTTATCAAACCTTGGTGTATAAGTTTTGTAAACATAACCATATCCCTCCATGGCATATTTCATATGCCATTGACTATAGCTATACCCTAATTATTTGATACACATGTTATGGCCCTATATATATCATCATGATTAAACATAGCTCTTTGTTGGGTGGTGGCAAGAACTATATACTATGGGTTTTGATTTGTAGTAATGGAGGCCATGGTGGTGAATTAAATGAGCTTTGAGATGTGTGGGTATCAAGCTTAGGGATTGGACTAGCATGATGGTTTGGGTTATTTGCAACATGGATGTGTGAGATCTCTCTCTGGTCTTCTCTCTGGCATGGAGCTTTGGGGTTCGATTGTGTTGGAAGGTATGACATCCACTCTGGTTTAACAACATTGTTTTGTTGTTCATTGTGGTGTTTACAACATACTTCTCATCGTGTCATGTTTTTGTTGGAGGTTGGAGCGTATGGACAATGTGGGTCGTGGGTCGCTCTGGGGTCAACACCATACCCAAAACAGGTAAGCCCTATTGTAACAAGTTTAAAACGTGTTCCTTCTTATGTATGGTTGTCGTGAAAGATCTTGAAGCTCCTTGTAGGTTGAATGCTTAGTCTGGTTTTAATGGTTATGAAACAAGAAAAGGACTGTCTGTAAATTTATGTCAAGCATCCAGTAATGCGTTTATGACTTGGGGTTTTTTTTTGGGTTTAGCACCTTCAGGCTGAGACTGAATGTATTTTGGGGTTATGCAAATGTATACTATGTGTAGTAATGTTGTCTTTGGTGAATAGTTGTAGGCTCTATGCATTGTAAATATGTTTATGTTTTGGTATGATGATAGCACTATTGCTTGCAATGGTGCAAGGCCTTGGATACACAAATGTGTAAACTCTTATTTTGGTTTATAAAGATGATATGTACAACATTTACATTCTATGTGTGTTTACGGTTATGGTTCTTAGCTTAGCGCTAGTGTGACTCTGTGCGGTCTAATAATTTTTGTTTTTAATTATTTATATGGATTTGTTAATAGCGTTGTTTGATCTTTGGATCCATGCCATAGCTGGAAATGGCTTTCCCGCTATTAGGGTTGAAACTGTGTCAATAGATAAATGACATATCGTTTTTTTTATGGTTTACATTGTAGTTGTGATTCTTCCTCTGTATTTAAATGTAAAGGCCATAACTGTGGGTGTAACCCTTCGAATTGAATTTGTTGCTAACGGTTTAGCGTTGACAGGGTTTTAATGGGTTATGATATTGTTTAATGTTTGCAAATAAATGGTCCAGAGCCACGAAGTGGTTACAACGTGTAATTTATTTGGGGGTTTTAACGTCTGTGTAGAGATATGATGAAATGTTTACATCGTTTGGTGGATGATAGTGAATCCTACAGGATTCGATATGGTGGTTTGTAAATGTATTAAGGTGACCTCCACAGGATTCGATCCTAGGTCATCATGGTTATAAGAGATGTTTAATTTAAATACTTGTTTGGGCATTCATGGCCATAGGATTCGATCCTCTGACCTCTGTTTAATTATATGATATTTTAATCTACATAAAAATTGTGGGTGACTTATTATGTAGAATTTTCCTTGGATATACGATTTGGATAATGACCTTTTGTGTTTTAATTATGTGGTTTGGTTATTATGAATTGATATTGACTTATGTTGAGTATTATTTATTTATAACATAAACTTCATACCATTTGATTGTCTCGATATCTTGAATATGTATTTGATTTATGGATTACTTTTATTAATGGGAAATGGTTTGTTTATAATCTTGGTTCTTTATAATAATAATAAAACACTGGGATAGGCCTTTGATGGTTTTAGTTTGGGATTCGTAGCTTTATTACTTTGGTTATAGTTATGTTTAAATATAATTTCTAAGTTAATGTATTTTATAAATTATGTTTTAAAGTTTCTATTTAGGGATTAATATAATATTATAGGTGCTAGTTGGTATGTTTATATTCAAATATAGGTCTTGGGAAATAAAATTAAAGATAGGAAATAAAATGCTGAAATAATTTGGAAGAACAAAACCATTGAATATCTTTAGACAAGAAATAAATTGCCAACCTAGTATTTAGAAATAAAACAGAAAAGATCCTATACCGGGAATAAATGGCAAACCTAGATTTAGAAGTAAATCATAAACCCTTGAGTTATAGAATACGGAATAAACTAGGGAACACCATCCTTAAATATTTAACCAAAAAATGTACTAGACAATGAAAGGGAAAAATCAAGAACCTTGTACCTGTAAGGTGATGTTATTTTAATGGTTGAAAACATGCACACTCAATTACCCAATTTAAACAATTTCATGGACTGATATGACCTCTATATATATAACCAAATCACTTGCGAGCTACCACGTTCCACCGAACCATGACCCGAAAATGTTCTTGGTTTTCATCTGGATTCCCCCAGAGTTGGTTCCAACATGCAAGTAGCTTAGAGATCCTAAGCTAAGGCTTCCCTAACTCGGATATTAGGTCTAAATCAGTTCTTCTTTTTCCTCTTACTAAAATGTTCTCCAAGAATTCTCTTGAGAGAAAATAGGAAGAATAATGATTCCCCAAAAATATCGAAGATCGCCAAGCCTCTCTTTGGCTTAGGTATTTATAGAAATACTTTTCAGTCAAAGCAGTAGTTAAATCAATAATCATTTGATTTCTTGATTTAACCCTTTTATTTAATTTAGACACTTTTAATTTTTAACTTAGGAACTTTTAACTAGTTCGTATTTGGACTCTTGTAGGTATTATATTATTTAATTATCTTTAAATAATAATAATAGTAATGGACGGAGCCTTTCTTTAATTCTTATACTATTAATATTATTACTATGCTTACTCTTTATACATGCCATGTATAAAATATATACTTATATAGATTATTTGTTAGCATTTGTCTATAGGTATCATATAACATGATCCATAAACTTAGGACACTTTATTTATTAAAAGCCATTGAGTAGGTGGTTAGGTCTACTAAGCTAGGAAACTCTAAACATCCTTACATGTTGGATTCCCTCATATAACATGGTTGTTCTTCAGTACTTGATGAGATACATAAATTTGAAATTTCATTTAATCACTTATAAATAAGTCAGATAAGATCAATATTTTACTCGAGTCGTTTTCACTCGACATAATTAATTATTTTTAGTAACTCCTAGCACATATCAAGAGCCCATACTCAACACTAAAAATAGGGAGTTACAAACTTAGTGCAATTCCAGAGATCCTCGCTCAGCACTAATGCTAGGATGTACTTGTAGGATACACCTAGGGATATAATGGTTAAGTATCAAATGTTCCAGAGCTTAAGCTCAACATCAACTTGGAAGGATCCAAGGTTTATGTCAAACAATTCCAATTTATATTTGCATGTGCTCTAGAGCTTCATGCTCAACACAAAGGTCTCAAAACTCATGTGTTCCATAGGTTCTCGCTCAACATAAATATAAATACTCATGTGATCCATAGCTTCTCGGTCAACACAAAACATCAATTACTCATGTGCTCCAGAGCTCCTTCCTCCACACAAAACATCTCATCAATCATGTGATTCAGGGTCCATGCCCAACACATAAAATCATATATAAAACATATGTAATTGGCTTACGCCCAATAGATCAAAGAAATGATCATGTTCATATGAAGTGGGGTTCTAGACCCAATATACCAAAATAAAACATCAAAGTAACATCACAACCAATGGGGCTTATTCCCATAAGTGTTAGGTCAAAATTCAAGATATTACAGAACTATGGCCACATTGTTCATTAAAGTCAATCATGGTTAACTATGGTTAAACTAAAGTCAAGCATGGTTAACCAAATTCAACCAAGGTTAATCAAACATCAAACTTACTCTCTAAATTAAACCATGTTTTTTTATGACCAAACTAAAGACAAGCATGGTTGACCAAAGTCAACCATGGTTTGCTATTGTTTCTTGCATATGTCAACACAATAAAATATGTGACAAATTAATAATGTGGCACTCAACATTCATCAAGGGTTTTTAACTATGGCCACATCAATCACTAAATTCAACCATGGTTACCTATGGTCAAACTAAATTCAAGCATTGTTAACCAAAGTTGACTAGAATTAACTCATGGTCAGAACTTACTCACTAATCTCAACCATGGTTGACTATGACCAAACTAAGTCAAGTATAGTTGACATAAGTCAACCTTGGTTCACTATAGTGTTTGGTATATGTTGGCACATCCAAAGATGCAACATATTAATAATCTGACATTTGGTGTTCATCAAGGGTTATGTTGCATTGTGATGTTTATCAAGGGTTACATTGTATTGCAAAGTTCATGAAGGCTTACATCACATTGTGATGTTTATCAAGGATTATGTTTGATTGTGACATTGGTCAAGAGTCATGTTTCATTGTGGTAATTCCTAAGATGTTAAACATTAATAATGTCACATTTGATCTTCAGGAAATTTCATGTCAAATTATGAAGTATGGCCATGTGGTTCACTAAATTCAACCATAGTGAAACTAAATTAATTCACGGTAAACCAAAGTTAACTATGGTTAACTAAAGTCAATCCTTACTTGCTAAAGTGAGCCATGGTAGTACTTTTCTAAACTAAATTCAAGCATGGTTGAATAAAGTCATCCATCATTCACTACAGTGTGTAATATATTCTAACATAACTAAATATGTGACACATTAATAATTTGACATTTCCCATTCATCAAGGGTTGTGTTGCAGTGTGATGTTTATCAAGGGTTACGTTGCATTACTACATTCATCAAGGGTTATGTTAGATTGCAATATTGGTCAAGGGTTATGTCGCATTGTAACATTGGTCAAAGGTTATGTTAGATTGTAACAATGCTCCAGATGTGACACATGAATAATGGGACAGTAGATGTTGAGGAAATTTCATGTCACAATGTGAACTATGGCCATATGGTTCACTAAATTCAACCATGGTTAACTATGGTCAAACTAAAATCAAACATATTTAAGCAATTTCAACCATGGTTAAATAAAGGTTAAACCTATGTTACTTGCTAAATTCAACCATGTTTGACTATAGACATAATAAAGTTGGGCATGGTTGACCAAAGTCACCCATGGTTTTCTATATAATCTGATATATTTTGATGTAACCAAATATGAAACACATTAATAATGTGACATTCAACGTTCATTAAGGGTTATGTTGAATTGGGTTACATCACATTGCAACATTCATCAAGGGTTATGTCCCATTACGGAATTAGTCAAGAGTTATGTTGCAATGCAACAATTCCTAAGATGTGACCCATTAATAATGTGAAATTCGATGTTTAGGAGATTTTGTGTCCCATTGTGAAGTAGGGCCACATGTTCACTAAATTCAACAATGGTTAACTATGGTAAAACTAAAGTCAAACATGGTTAACCAAAATAAAAAATAAATTAGCAACATTGTAGATATGAATCTCAAGTGTATTATAAATTAATTAAATATCATATTAATTACACAACAATTAAACAATAGTATTTCAACTAACTTATTTTTTATTATTGCATCTATTACATAATTTTAATTAAATACCGTAGTTGATGATTATCCAAATAATTAAAAAAACAATATTAAAATGCATTAAGGAGCACATGCATAATGCAACCTAACCATGAAGAAATGTCCCAATCCAACGTAACACTTGATGAATCTCATAATCCAACATAGCAATCGATAAATGTCATAATGTGAAAAAACCATTAATTGTAAATATTGTCTTATATATATATATATATATATATATATATATATATANTTAATAATGTGACTTTCAGTTTTCATCAAGGGTTATGTCGCAATAGGATGTTTATCAAGGGTTATTCCACATTGTGAACCCAACCATTGCAAATTCTTATAATGAATCTCATAATGAAATAAAAGAAATTAAGGACCATAACCATAATGGAACATGACCATGGAGAAATATCACGATCCAATATAAGCCTTCATGAATTCCATAATGAAACACAACCCTTGATGGATGTGTTAATGCAACAAAACCATTCCAAACAAAACTAAACTCAACCATTGCGAAAACCTAAATTGAATCTCCTTATGCAACAAAATACATTAAGGAAGATAACCATAATACAACATAAACATGGAGAAGTGGTGCAATTGAACACAATCGTCAATAAACATCATAATCAAAGATAACCATTGATGTTCATCAAAATGGATTCACAAAACCATTCCAAACATAACCAAACACTATGCTTTCAAATGTTATAATGAATATCATAATTCCATAAAATCCATTGAGGAACATAACCATAGTCCAACATGAGCATGGAAAAATGTTTCCATCCAACTTAACACTTAAGGAGTGCCATAACCCAACATATCACTTGATAAATGTTGCAATATGAAAAAATTATTTCGGAATGTATGAAATATAACTAAATCTTTCAGAAACATTCCAAATATACAAGTGATAATTTATCTCACAAAATTGCATCAATGTGAGAAACGATTATAAGCCTTAGAAGTGTTCAACTATTACAATCTAATAAAATGTTTGAGCAACATTGTAGATATGAATGTGAATTGTATTATAAATTAATTAAAAATCGTATTAATTATATAACACTTAAACAGTAGTATTTTTAAGTAACTATTTTTTATTATTATTTTATCTATTACGTAATTTTAATTAAATACCTCTTAACACTCAATATATGTCACAACCCAATATATCAATATAGCTTAACACTCAATGAATGCTAAAACCCAACATATCACTTGATAAATGTTGGAATGCGACAAAATCATTAAGGAATGTATCAAATAGAGTTAAACACTTCTCCAACATTCCAAATATCAATGTCATAATAATGAAGCAATGTCACAATCAATCATAACCCTAAACAATTGTTGCACTATTATAATCTAGTAAAACCTTTGAGGAACATTGCAAATAATAATCTCAATTGCATTATAAAATAATTAAATATTGTATTGATTAAACAACTATTGCACTATTATAATCTAATAAAACCCTTTAGCAACATATTCAATATTTATTAATAATGGTGATGTTGCAATGTGACATTTTGAAGCCTAATTATCGAATTCCCACAATCCCGCATGGTTATGTCACATTATGATAATTATTTTGACTAATTTCTTTAATGTTTATGTAGAATTGCTACAAATTACATTAACCAACATAATCATATTGAATCATAACCATGGAGGAATGTCGCAATCCAACATAAGCCCTCATGAACATTGCATTCCAACATAACCATGTTTTAATGTGACAATGTGCCAAAACCACTAAGGAATGTACCAATGATGTAATCTAACATAATTCTTAATGAATGTTTCAATGAAACAAAACCATATAAAAAAACTAACTAAAACCAACCCTTGCAAAACCTTATAATGAATCTCATAATGCAACAAAATCCATTAAATACGATAACCATGAAGTAATGTCGCAATCCAACATAATCCTCACTGAACATTGTAATCCAGGATAACCCTTAATCAATTTCACAATGAAAAAAAATATTTAAGGTTCATCTAGCAAACATAACTAAACCCAACCCTTGCAAAACCCTATAATGAATCTCAAAAATCCAAGAAAAAAAATTAACAAACATAACGGTCCATAATGCAACATGACCATGAAGGAATATTGCGATCCAATATGAACCTTCATAAATGTCGTAATGCAACATAACCCGCAGTGGATGTTGGGATCCAACAAAACATTCCAAAAATTTGTTGTCATTTCCATGTGCTAGGAGCATCATTTACAAGTATTACAATTTTTTTTGGCATTTCGATGCCTTGTGAGCATTATATGTAGATATCTCAATGAAAATGGAAAATTTCAACTTTCAACAATCCATAGTTTTCTCAACAATCCATAGTTTTGTTACATATTGACATTGATACTATTTATAGTCCTTTAACAATTTATCGTATGTCCATTTTACATAAAAACCACATTGAAATGTGCATCATTGGTATATGTATATGCCTACAAAACCCAATATGTGACACATTAATAATGTGATGTTCAGTGTTCATCAAGGATTATGTCACATTGTGATGTTTATTAAGGGTTATGTTGAATTGCATCGTTCATCAAGGGTTATGTCACATTGCAAAATTGATCAGGGGTTATGCGGCATTTTGACAATGCTCAAGATGTGACACAACAATAATGTGACATTCGATGTTTAGAAATTTTCATGTTTCGTTGTGAACTATGGCCACATGGTTCACTAAATTCAACCACGGTTAACTACACTAAAACTAAAGTCAACCATTAAAAAAAATAGAATTTTTTTATTGTGGTTATTAAATGAGTTTTCACATATTTAATAAAATTATATTACTTTCACTTAATCATTATTTTATAAATATTATTATGTTATAATTTTTTTTAATTAAACAATACTCTATTTAATTAATAATTATATTATTTTAAATAATTATTATATTAGAAATTATTAATTAAATAATAATATTTTGTATTTATTTAAACATAATAAATTAATTAAACAACATATTCCTATAATATTACAATGGATGGAATTATTCCGAATGTAATCAATTAATTAAAGTGTAACAACATAATTTAAATACATTAATAATATTATTTCATTAAAAAATACAGTGTTATTTAATGAAATAAAATCACTTCATTAATATTGTTTTATTAAGTCAGATTATTGTTTAATTAAGTATCATATTATTACAATTATTTAAATAACATTATTTATATTTATACTAATATAGGCCCACCCATTACTAGCAAAAACAACATTAATTTTATGAATGTGTTTAATTAAACATATAAGCTTAAATTAGACACATATTGATGTTTTTCCCTATGATATATACCTAAATTTACTCATATCTACTTAATTGAACGCATTAATAAAATTAATATAGTTGTTACTCATATAATTAAATATAAAATCCATTGTTCTTTCCTTATTCCTTTAACTGCATTGTTCGATTCTAGCTCGTTACATCGACTTGCCTGGCCGACGCTTACAAACCCATTGAATTTATCTTGCCGACCTTGAGAAACCCATTCCATGCAATCCAAATCTGGCAGCTTCGTCGGTTTTCCCGAATAAATATACATACACGGACCCACAAAGTAGCACCGTCTATCTTATTTCATCTTTTGTGGAAGTGCGGCACATCAGTTTTGTAGTGATTACAAGAAGGCGCAAACGACCTTAGCCCGATATGTGCAGTATCCGAATATATTTCTCTTCCATTCCCTAGTTTGTTAAGAGAGGATCTATTTAGTTTGGAACGGAACCTGAGTTAGAGCTCGTTGTTTAAATGGAAGAACCTCCTGAAGCTCTCATCATCAACATTCATCTCTCAGGGAGCAGATTTCCATAATTATACATTTTCTTGATATGAAATCTACGATGCAGCGCCTCTATTTGTTTGTGGAGTAATTTTCAGGAAAGTTGAGCCAATAAATTATTTGTGTAGGTTTTAGAAAAGAAAATCTTAAATTGCATATTTATAACCGGGGAAATAGCAAGTGAAGATAGAGACGAAGGTGAAGGTGATGAAAGCAATTTACCTTCGCCAAGTGATGAATTTCTAGAGAAATTAATACATATTCCTTTTACTCCAGGCGTTCACTGGTTTTAACTAGATTTTGTATTGTTTTGTAATCGTTTTTGTCTGTGGGCATCTTATTGTGTTGAACTTTATGCACATAGTATTAGAAATGTGTATCTGCACTCGATCTCTATCTCTATTCTGGATATAAAAAGGCTACTCTCTCTGTCTTTTGCTAATAAAGCGTTTATTTAGCAGCTTTGTGCCTGCTCATATTTCTTATGAAAATATTATAACACGTCAGTAATTCAAAATAAAGTTTGGGTATGACATAAAATAAGAAGTTAGCATCTCTATATAATGACAATGCTCATCGTCGTATAAGTTGAAATGGATGTATTTACTCTACATTATCAATAAATGATGATTGTTGATTTTGTAAAGATGTTAAAAAGCATAGGATATATATATATATATATATATAGTCACATTGTCAATATTGTGAACTATGGACACGTGGTTTATTGAAGTCAACCATGGTTAATTATGGTCAAAATAAGGTCAAGCATGGTTCACACCTAAGGTTAAGAAAACATGAAACCTTACTCACTAAAGTAGACCATGATTGTTTATGACCAAACTAAAGTTGAGTATGGTTGACCAAAGTCAACAATGGTTCACTACAGTGTTTGGTATATGCCGACACAATAAAAAATGTGACAAATTAATAATGTGGCACACAAATATCAAGGGTTTTGTCACATTGTGAT
Organism: Pseudotsuga menziesii; assembly: GCA_001517045.1. NCBI lineage: Eukaryota > Viridiplantae > Streptophyta > Pinopsida > Pinales > Pinaceae > Pseudotsuga > Pseudotsuga menziesii. Next base: position 88,636 of record LPNX010252763.1, read on the forward strand.
TTTTATCAAAGGTTACGTCACATTGTGATGTTCATAAAGGGTTATGTCCCATTGCAACATTAGTCGAGGGTTATGATGCATTGTGACAATGCCCAAGATGTGACACATTAATAATGTGACATTCCATGTTTAGGAAATTTCATGTCGCATTGTGAAGTATGGTCATGTGGTTCACTAAAATCATCCATGGTTAACTATGGTCAAACTATACTCAAGCATGGTTAATCAAAGTCAATTATAGTTAATTAAAGTTAATCATTTTTTGCTAAAGCTAGTCATGGCAGACTATGGCCAAACTAAATCCAAGCATGGTTGACCAAAGTCAACCAAGATTTGCTACATTGTCTACTTTATGTTGACACAACCAAATGTGTGACACATTAATAATGTGTCTTTCGACATTCATTAAAGGTTATGTTGCATTGTGATGTTTATCAATGTCTATGTTACATTACAACGTTCATCAAAGGTTATGTCACATTGCAAATTATTCAAGGTTTATGATGGATTGAGACATTGGTTAAGGGTTATGTCGCATTGCAACATTGCGAATATGTGATGCATTAATAATATGGCATTCTATGTTCAGGAAACTTTATTTTGCGTTGTGAACTATGGCTACATGGTTCATTAAAGTCAACCATGGTTAACTATGGTTAAACTAAAGTCAAGCATGGTTAACCAAAGTCGACCAAGGTTAATGAAACATCAAACCTTACTCTCTAAATTTAACCATGATTATTTATGACGAAACTAAAGACAAGCATGGTTGACCAAAGTTAATCATGGTTTGCTACAGTGTCTTGTATATGTCAACACAATGAAAGATGCAACAAATTACTAATGTGGCACTCAACATTAACCAAGGGTTTTGAACTATGGCCACGTCAATCGCTAAAGTCAACCATGGTTACCTATAGTCGAACAAAACTCAAGCATTGTTAACCAAATTCAGCTAGAATTAATGCAAAGTCAAAACTTACTCAGTAATTTCAACCATTATTGACTATGACAAAACTAAATCAAGTATGGTTTACCAAAGTCAACCTTGGTTCACTATAGTGTTTGGTATATGCTCGTATAACCAAAGATGCAACACATTAATAATCTCACATTTGGTGTTCATCAAGGGTTATGATGCATTGTGATGTTAATGAAGGGTTACATCGTATTGCAAAGTTTATGAAGGATTATGCCACATTGTGGCATTCATCAAGGATAATGTTTGATTGTGACATTGGTCAAGAGCCATGTTTCATTTTGACAATTCCTAAGATGTCGAACATTAATAATGTCACATTTGATCTTCAAGAAATTTCATGTCAAACTGTGAAGTATCGTCACGTGGTTCACTAAATTCAACAATAGTTAACTATGGTGAAACTAAATTAGTTCATGGTAAACCAAATTTAACTACGATTAACTAAATTCAATCCTTACTCGCTAAAGTGAGACATGGTTCACTTTTTGTAAGCTAAAGTCAAGCATGCTTGATCAAATTTAGCCATCATTCACTACAGTGTCTAATATATTCCAACATAACTAAATATGGAACACATTGATAATTTGACATTCAACGTTCATCAAGGGTTATGTCGCAATGTTATGTTTATCAAGGGTTATGTTGCATTACTACATTTATCAAGGATTATGTTAGATTGCAATATTGGCCAAGGGTTATGTCGTCTTGTAACATTGGCCCACCATTGGCCAAAGGTTATGTTAACTACAACAAAAACTGGATTTAGCGTCTCTTTTTGCATCCTTTTTTGCATCTAGACCATCTTTCAGTGTATTTTTCTTCATTTTTTGGACAAAATGGCGCAATTTTATGGGTTGGTGCTATTTTAGGCACTTTTTGCATCTTTTTTCTAAACATGGCGCAAATTGCGACGCAATTTGCACCGGGTTTTGCACTTGGTTATCCACCAGGTTTTGCATTAGGTTTTGTGACATGTTTTGAGCCTAGTTTTGCACCTAATTTTGCACCTAGTTTGTACATCTACTCTTGTTGTGCCCCCTTTTATGCCCATGTTTGCCTCAACTTTTATGCCCTTGTTTTCATCCACTTTTGCATCATTTTTTACACCCACTTTTGCATCCACTTCTGCTTCTTTTTTTGCATCCCTTCATGCACCAAGTTTTGCATCAAAGTTTACATCCTGTTTTTAGTCTAGTTTTGCATCTCGTTTTGTTTTAGCCATTTTTGCATCCACTTTTGCATCCATCTTTTTGTCCACTTTTGCACCCACATTCCATTAGAGGAAATTTGGGGTCTAAAATGGGCCTTATAAGAAAACGTGCCAAAATAAGTTTTTGTGAGTTGGAATTCAAGAACCAATAGAATTTCAATAAAATAAGTCAACCATAATGGTTGAATTAACATATTTGTCATTAAAAAAAACTACTTTTTTTGTTCGTATTTTCGACATATCTCATTGTGTTTTTACTCAAATTTCGATCGAAAGAGCTCGTTGGATGCAGAATTTGATTCCGCATCCAACTCGTACCCACACTGCATACTTTTGACGGACCCCGCTACCCCAAAAACAAGAAATACCTGAAAAAACATGATGATGATGTCATCATCATGTTTTTTCAGGTATTTCTTATTTTTGGGGTAGCGGGGTCCATCAAAAGTATGCAGTGTGGGTACGCGTTGGATGCAGAATCAAATTCTGCATCCAACGAGCTCTTCCGATCGAAATTTGAGTAAAAACACAGGGAGATATGTCGAAAATACGAACACAAAAAGTAGTTTTTTTCTTTCTTCCTCCAAAATTAATCAATATTATTTTATTATTTTAACTATTATTTTATTATTTTAACTATTATTTTATTATTTTCCTTAGGAGGCCCATTTTAGACCCCAAAATTCCTCTAATGTCATCCCATTTTGCATCCATTTTTACGTATTTTTTTGCATCTACTATTGCATCCACCTTTGTATCCACTTTTGTCGCATCCCAATTCACACCCATTTTTGCGCTTACTTTTACACCCACTTTTGCTCCAACTTTTGCATCCATGTTTGCATCTTTTTTTGCATCCAATTTTACATCAGTTATTGCATCCCTTTATGCATCCACTTTTGCATTGGGTTTTGTGTTCGGTGTTACGACTACTTTTGCATCTACTTTTGTTGCATCCACTTTTGCATCCAATTTTACATCCATGGTTGTATCCACTTTTGTGCCATGAAATTTCATCATGTTTTGCTTTCATGATTGCATCATTTTTTGCATCCACTTTTGCATCACCTTTTCCATCCATTTTTTGTGCACCCCATTATGCACCCACTTTTGCATCTACTTTTGTTCCATCCATGTTTGCATCATTTTTTGCATCCATGTTTTTATCCACTTTTGCATCCAAGTTTACACCCAGATGTTGAAGATGAAAATGAGGATAATGATTATGAAATTGAGGATTGTTATGATGATGATGATAATGTTGTTGATAATGAGGAGAACGATGACAATGATGATGATGATGATGATTAGGATGATGATGTTGATGATGAGGATAATGGCAATGACGACATTGTCGATGATTATGATGGCAATGAAATGAATGATGATGATGGTGATGATGACAATAACGATGATGATGAATACAATGATAATGATGATGTTGATCATCTTAAAAAACAAGTTGTTATTTGTCATGCATAAATCGTGTGTGTCCTCCACGACCCTTTTCCACTAATCACATATTTTGGGTAGATGCTATTTCTTATGCCAAAGGTAATGATGAATAACTGATGAAAATGTCAATAATCATGATGATGATGATGTCAAGGACAATGGTGATGATGATGAAATGGATGATGATTATGCCGATGATGATGACTATTGTGATAATAATGATGGCAATGACAAAGATGACGATGATGATGATCATCATCATCATTTCCATCATCGTCATCATCAAAAACATCATCACAGTCATTGTCATCTAGTTCATCATCGTCATCATTTAAAGCATATGGGATATGTTTACCATTTAAAGCAAGCATAACAAATGGGATTATTCTAAAACACCCCACCAAAGTACAAAATTCAAACCACAAGGAAAACATAATATTGAAATTGTTTCCATTTTCTTTCTCCCAACAAAACATGATTCATTTTAGGGAATTATGTTAAAATCCATACATTCATAGTCCATCCATACTATACTTGTAATAAATGTAAATATAATACTTAATAGAATTTATAAAATATGTAAATACAATAATAATATATAATTAATATAAATATGTTACTATAGTTCATATGTTAAAAGGTTTAATATAAATAAATATATATAGTTCATATGTTATGTGATTTAATATAATTAAATATATACACATATTATTTACTTATACATTATACAAATTAAAATATAGATTAAAACCTATGAAGTTTCATAGGGAGGCGAAGCAAAACATGAAGGATTTTTCAAATATAGATCTATGTACAACTACCCATTTCCCAAAGGGGCTTCTGCTAAATCAATGTATGGATTTGGGGTTATGAGTATCAATTTGGTTCATCTCCAATTCGACCATGAGAGGATTTAATTTAGTCATGAGAGGATTTAATATTGTTCCACCCACGAGAACTTCTCAGGGTGCCCAGATGGCAGCGTGGGTGTCTTGCTTCTCAGGCCAGGCCATTCAAATCCTGGTTTTTGGGGATGGATCAAAGTAAACTAGGAGGTCTACCGCTGTTTATGCCTCTAATATCTCTATCTTAGATGGTTATCTCTCAGATACTATATAATATATAACTATGTTGGTGGTGATATTGATGCTAGGTCACCAAAATTTAGATCGCTATCTCGTGATTGGATTTTGTATTACTACATATTGGCATTTACAGCTGTGTTTTATGAGAGGGATTCACACAGATGGACTAATTAGGACTAGCCAATATGAGACCCAACTAGGAGACCTAATATGAGTAGCCATACCTCAAACTCTACGAGGGTAGATAAATTACAGGGACAAGGGGTCAAATCGATACGATTGTTAGATGTTGAGAACGAATCGGGTGAGTCTGCTCTGTTATAGGGACTAATGGATTGGGAGTGAAACACTGTGAAGATTTGGCTTTATAATAAGTGGCTCTCAAACCGCATATTACTCAGCTACCATCCATGATAAGCCTTTCTCACGAAGCCTCTGGATGACCTCCCAGCTTCCAGCTTCCACATTCCATTAAAGAAATCAATGCATTTTCCTTCAATATGATCATTGAAGATGGAAAGAATTTGGGATTGAATCAAAATACCGAAGAACGAAAGAATTGAGTATTGAATCAACTCATGTGGATTCTTTATAATTTTATGTCAGGTAGCATGATTTCTAAGGACAAATGCAAAGGATTCTCCATCGTTGTTGTATTTTCCTATTTCTCTATTACGCCCTCTGTAGAATCTTATACAACCATATTTTGCTTATAGGACAAATTCAAATGTTATGGCCTAAGGCTATGTCTTTTGACCTTGCCATTGCTTACGTTACAAAAAATATCCAGGGTTAACCAAAATTCATAAACGAGGTACTATATCTTTCTCACATGCCAACATTCCCTTTATAGGGATTTATGGTGACCTAAGGCCCCACACATAGTTCATGAGCCCTAAGGAAAAAATGTTTTTCCCCAATAACTCTTTTCACATCAAATCATGGCCTAGGGACTAAAATCTATAATTGGTGTGTCAAACCTCAAAATGACCGACATATATTACTCATTTGATAAATATTATTTATGTAGTATATAGGGCCTTTGAGGTGGTCTAGGGAATCACACATGACCCATGATCCCCTTACCCTTAGACGTTATGTTTTGAATTGATAATATGGCCCAATCAATGATAATTATTCTTGGTCACACAAAGCTTGAAATGGCCATTTCTTGCTTGTAAGCCAAATATTTCTCACATAGAGATGAAATTATAGACTAGGGCCCATGACAACACATCAGACATGACGTTATGGTGAAAACATCCATATAACAATGGATTTCTTTTCTAATTTTCTTAAATCTATTTTGTTAAATTTTTACATTTTTCTTTTTTTCTCATTAGTTTTAAAAATAAAAGGAAATACAACTTTAAGAAGAAGAGATGAAAGCCTTTGTGGTCAGGAGGGTATTGAGCTCCCTATTGGTTATACATAAACACGCCAAAGAAGAAATTGTATATCAATGGGAGGGTGGAGATGTTAAATCTTGAGATATAAATGGATTGGGTCGAGATTGAGAGGACCGTCAAAATGGTTAAACTCCATTGCAATCTTCACTTGCAATTGGTGTTCCATTCTTTATTCAATTGATTGCGGCCAGCTGATTCCATCTTGAGCCCATTCCTCCATTTTCCAAGGAGCCACGAAAATATTGCCACTGTAAAATATTAATCGATAACTTAATAGGTAACCAATTGTTACTAAGAGGCATTGACACTATTGTGGTGTCTGGTAATTAATGGTATTATGGAAAATGTGGATGAGGAGGATTGGGAGGGTATAATTCTTGTTCAGGGTATGCCAGTTAGGAATAATAATAAGGGTTACATTTTTTATTTCCATCTGGGTTTTACGACATGGCACCGACTAAAAGACGAGGAGGAAAAATAGTTTCCTATAGAAAATGGAGGCTCATGTTACCTGCAGACAATGGAGGCTCAGATATCTTCTGCTCACCAAGGTCAAGGGATTTTCGGCATGGACCGCTAAGGTACGCCAATCTATTTTTCATCCCCATTTGTTTGCCCTTATTTGATGTATGCAATGTATGTTGTTGTTGTTGTTGAATTTGCCACATCAAATGATATACTTCTTGTGCCCTGTTTTAATACCCGATTGTCATCCAAGGGTTTGTGTGAATGTTTACTGATTGTCATATGGTTTCATTTCCACTGTGTCGATTGCAATGGATATCATAAATCTTTTTTGATTTCCCAATATGTGCCGATATTTTCTTCTTAATCCTTTAATTGCAAAAAATTGTTGCTACACGAGGATTCTCTGAAAACATGCATGAGAAATCAAACCCTATATCAGATATTAGTGTTTAAACCCAAGCGATGGATGCAAGTTTTTGTTTTTTAAGGTGGAAATTACCTTCTATCTACCTCCAAGAGGATTACAATTGGCCTAAATTTGTCAGGGACATAAGCGGCATATTTTTACCAAACTTCATGAGACAAGAAGACATTGCATTGGAAAAAACGTGGGTGATTTGAAGGTTGGTTGGGATTTGAAAATCAACAGGCCAGGTCGCCACCATAGTTTGAAAAAAGTTTTATCCGGAAACGAGCTCTACAATTGGAGCTAACCAAAGTTGTAGAACTTGAAAAAGAAATAAAAACTTATGTGAACTAAATTTGTTCTCCTCCATATTTTTGTCCATTGGTTCTCTGATATCGGTGTACCTTCAATATATTTACACAATCTCACTCGTCCATTATTTTTATTTTTGAATAGTCCACAATTACAATTTTGAAGGAAATCTATGAAGTTTAAGAAAATGATTCATTTCTTTTCTCAATCTTATTTAGGGAATGACTCTTTTACCGTTTGGATTCCCCCAAAGTTCTCCACCACGATGGTCTGTGTGGGGGAATATAAAAGCCTCTCAACATACCATTATGATTTCTTGCTGTGATTCCTCCAAAACGCAAATAGCGATCCCACCACCAGAAACTGTTTGGGTCCGTTCAACATTGATCTGTATGATATAAAATCTGGCTTAATTTTGAAGAAAATATTGTAAAACGCCAATATTATTGCAAGCACCAAAAGAGTTTTGCTGATCATTAAAATTAAATATCCACTCAGGGAGAATAAAATAAAACTAACGGGTTCTCCATAAAACTAAAACTAACCAAAAATCCGTGAGCTAGAAAGACATTGCCGCTGTAAAAGACATGGATGATTTAAAGCTTGCTTGGGATTTAAAAAATCGATAGGCCAAGACACCGCCGTGGGTTTGAATTTTTTTTTATCCAGTAATGAGCTCTACTAATGAAGCTAACCAAAGTTGCATAACTTGAAAAAGAAAGAAAAACTTATGTGAATTTGAAGATTGAAGAAAGGTTTATGGAAGTCTAATGAGCGGTCATATTTATATTACTTATTTTGAAAAGAAATATAACAATAATAAAATGGCTTTGTGTTCGTTGGATTGTAATTTTCAATTTCATATATCAAATCTTACAACTCGGAGGGCCTCCACATTCCATCATGATTGTTTTGGTATCCACAAGGAGCGAAGGGCACCATGCATTTGCATTTACGTGCAGTGAAGAGAAAAGGTAAAAATAAATTCAATGGAATTGTTACGTCTATAAAAACTTGTGCGCCATGAGCTACAATATGTGTGTGGAAGGGGGTGGGTTTCTGCATTCATTATGTCATGAAAATTGGACAATAAGCTGCTAATGGACATCTTGACTATATACTATCAATATTCAATATGAAGATTGACTTGGGATATTAAAAACTTTAAACAAAATATTTTCTTTACCTGTCAACCTTATTTGGTCATTCCATGATCTTCAATACATGAGATTATAAGAGCACCCATGAGAATGGCTGACATGAAAAATGGTGTTTCTTGTGCAAATAGTTCAAGTTTCAATTTCAAAGGTATAGTCTCTCCACGTCTAGGTCAGGTCTCGGTTTCAAAGGTATAGTTCCTCCATGTCTAGGGGTTTTGAGGTTCTCTAAAGCTACCTAAAAATTGGAAAAAATTATATAACTATTTCCCTTGGATTTTTGAACTTTTTTGCATTGTAAGATTCCATTTTCATTCAAAGGATCGAGGAGAAAACATCGACTTATTCACCGACTGTTTTCAAATTTAAAAAATTTATGTACAAAATATGTTTGTAGGAAACTTATTTTCACTTATGTGGTGATTTAGAAGTTTGATGTAACTTATTTTCACTTATTTTCCTAGACTTGATTTCATCACATAAACTTATTATTTACACAACTTTCTCTCATTTTTAAAACATATCGAAGTTCTCTCCGGTGTTTCCTTTCCTCCGCTTTAGGGCTATGCTAGTTTATAAACACCTTTATGATATATAAACTACTTTCACCTTAATAATGATAAAATATGTAAATATAATAATAATATATAATTAATATAAATATATTACTGTAGTTCATATGTTAAAATATTTAATATAAATAAATATATACAATTCATATGATTTAATATAATTAATATATAAATATATTATTTACTTATACATTATACAAATTAAAATTATAATTGAAACAAAAAAACCAACAAATTTATTTTGTAATGAATGACCATGGCCATGGGCATGGTGGTTTCATTTTTGTCGAGATTGAGAAGACCCTCAAAATTAAGATCACGATTTTCCATTCTTTATTCTTTGGCTTTCCATTAATTATTACTGCCACAAATACAAAGGTTGAAACCTGCGGCCAGCGGATTCCATCATGAGCCCATTCCTCATTTGCCAAGGAGCCACTAAAAATATTGCCACTGTAAAATATTAATCGATATTTTAACAGTTACCCAATGTTATGAGACATTGACACTATTGTGCCATCAGGGGCAAGGGAAAATTAATGGTGTTATGGAAATTGTGGAAGAGGAGGACTCGGAGGGTATAATTCTTGTTTAGGGTATGCCAGACAGGAATAATAATAAAGGTTACATTTTCCATTACCATGAGGGTTTTATGACATGGTACCAGCTAAAAGACGAGGAGGAAAAACAGCTTCCTGCAGACAATGGAGGCTCGGAGATCTTGTGCTTGCCAAGGTCAAGGGATTTCCATCATGGACCGCTAAGGTATCCCAATCTATTTTTCATCCCCATTTGTTTTCCCTATGATGTATGTTGTTGTTGTTATTTTCATTTTCCACATCAAACTATATACTTCTTTTGCCCTATTTTAATACCTAATTATTGTCATCCAAGGGTTTGTGTGAGTGTTTATAGATTTTCATTTCCATTGCGCCAATTGCAATGGCTATCGACATCTTTTCAATTGCCCAATATGTGCTGATATTTTCTTCTTAATCCTAGAATTGCAAAACCTAGTTTATGCACCAGGATTCTCTGAAACCCTGCATAAGAAATCAAACCCTATATCAAATATTAGTGTTTAAACCCAAGCGGCAGATGCAAGTTTGTGTTTTTAAGGTGAAAATTGCTTATGTCTTGTTTTTATTATGTGAATATGCATGCATCTGCTGGCTACGCATAAAGTTGGCCCTGCATGGCTACAAATGCACCCGTGATCTAGCCAATCCCACCTGTATTAGTGCATCCTGATCGAAGCCTGCTCGCCAGCCAGAAATATTGAATCTTGCTATCTGCCAGGATGAAGCAGTGGACTAAAGTGAGCAGTAGACAAGAAAGAATGAATATCGTTGTTCATCCTGAGAAGAAATGAATATGGGCGTAAAGGTCATAGCTTTACCAATCGAACCTATTGAATCAGAACCACCAAAAGTAGAGGTGGAGGTCTAAGAGACAGTCTGAAAGGTAAATGCCCTAGTTTTGAAACCTAAAGCATGAGTGAGGGTATCGTTCGGCTTAAAAACACAAGGATTGCTTTCTGTACAATTGCCATACAATCAATTTCCCTAGCGAAGAGATTGGAACATGGACCAATAGGTGTCTCCCCCACTATGCTCCAAGAGGATTACAATTGGCCTGAATTTGTCAGATCGACAAGATGCCTATTTTTATCAATATGATGGCCCTTAAAAATATCAATCTGTAATTACAACTATTTTTCATTTGGCTAAGTGCATACTCTTATGTCATAATCACCCAGTACTTGCACCTGGAATTTAACCTGACAAGTAGACTAATATTCAACTACTGAAATAAAACAAAGTAGAAATGTCAAAAGCATTTGTTAGCCAAAAACAAATTGCAAGTGTTAGATGAGATACACAACTAAATTTAGAAACCATCAAATATCAATTGATGGCGCATCTCTGACTTCAAAATTCTGGATCATTTTGAAAAGATCTGAAATTGTATTAGTCAATTGATGTCTTGCAATCATTTCAATTCAACTTCACTTGACAAATTGGTGCATCCTACATAATTAGGAGTAATCTTGGCAATGTTGAGAAACACCTTCAAAATACCTCTCTCTGCACTAGTTCTCTGGGAAGATGAGACCATCGACAGAAGCCAATAAAAATGATCACAAATTCCTTTACAATGATGGCATATAAGGCTGCAACCTTAATATATTAAACAAGTAATCACGTATCTCTGGTAGTAATCATTATACAAGGGAAGGCTAGCTGCACAGAAAATTGATTATAAAAAATTAGATAGATCCTGAAAAGTGCCTGGCTCTCACTACAACTGTTCAGTTATGTAGAATTTTTCCTTACCCGGACATGTTATACATCTGTTCATGGTGCTCCAAAAAGTACAAAACACACATATGATGGAAAGAAGTTGCATGATATGACTCAGAAAGATAATATATACTTGCAAAATTCTCCAAAGTAAGGTCCTAAACAAAAAACACAGATCTCAGCACTGAGGTACAGATCTCAGCACTGAGGCTGTCCATTATGATGTTTCTTTGGGTCCGAAAGACCAAAGTTTGACCAAATTTTGGTCTGAGTGGATGTTAACCAGCATCAATTTTGTGATTTGTCATCACATCATAAGGATAGGTTTCAATAATTGATTTTTGGGTGTTTTCCCATCACATAATTAAGATAGGTTTCAGTAATTGATTTTCAGGTGTTTTCCTCCATGGAATCCTTCTACATAAATGGGAATCACATTTTAGCTTCACCTTGAAAATACTACATAATTTTTTTTTTCAGCCAAGGGTGGGATCGGAGAGCCTGAAACCCTACAGGAGTTCCCAGTAGAATTTGCCATCAGAAGCCCTAACTGTCCACTATGCTCCCTTGAGTCCCATCATTATAGAGATATATTCAAGCCCGATGCATAATAATTTGATCTTGGACATCTCTATCCCCATACTGGACATGGTACAAAAACCAAAGACAATGGATTGTATACAATAAGGATAAAGATCGAATTGGACATGGTTTTTCACCACTACTCTTTCCAATCCTTCTTGCCTTCATTTCCATGATACAAGTAACAAGAGATGTCTAATGAATACAATTGAAAATATATATTCACGTCATGATAAAACATTCAAATAAAAGAAAAAAACTCTAGAATACATACGTGACTATATTTTCTCTTTACACTAAATTTCCTAAGCATCGAGTGACTAAATTAAGCCTTGTATAGAACATGGAATGTAATGATATCATGAATCAGTTAATCAAACAAAGAAAAACTTGTTGCAAAGTGTTCATTGTGCAAGTGGAACTTTCAATAAGATAGGCTTGTTGCAAATCATTCCACCGGATCTCTAAACATATTGTGGTACTCCTTGCATTAAAATCCCATCACTCATTTTAGCTTCTGAGTTCCATATGAAGTTGTTGGGTTTGTTACATGCAGGATTTAGACCTGCACAATCTATTATAAATCCTATTGATAAAATGAGCTCTTGACATCCAAATTGTTTCGTATAAAAAGGTTACAAGGAATGGTGTTGGGAGTGTTCCTTTCAAACACATTTTGACGATTTTAACATTATATTTAATTACAGTTACCCCAAAGAGAGAAATCTCTCTTCTATCATTTAAAATACTGCTAGAGGGATTTTAATTCCTCTACAAATTGGGTTAAATTTGATAAATGGATATTCTAGCTAATAAATAGCAAATAATTTTTTTCTTGGGAGATTTCTATACAAGAATGTGTGACTATGCTCACATTGCATTTTAGGAACATTTTCTACCAGGACTAGCACTTATGGGACATGAACATCCTTCCATGAGGGCAAGGTCCTCTTCACATTCCAATATACATGCTATTTTTGGATTATCTAGGAATGACTTGGCAGCAAAGTATCCAACAATTGACCAGGTCTGATACATTCGAGCCTGCTTACCAATAAATCTCGTTGTTTTGGTGTCATAATACTCTGGCCACCGGTCTTTTGAAATCCTCTTCTCTACAATTTCTACTGCTTTACTTGCTAGATCTGGCCTCCCCATTTTTATGCATGCAATAGTAAACTACATCTAGAAACACAAGTTAGAGCACCACACCTTCAACAACAACAACTGCAGTAAATATGGATGAGTTGGTACCTGCTAAAGAAGTGTTGTCCATGATCCTCCATTATGATACGACCAAGGCATGCATGGCATATTTTTCAGCTATCAATACCACAAAATAGAAATCCTATGCTAAAAAGTGATTCAAACATGTATTTTTTTCCAATTCTAATTCCATCCAGTTCTAGAATCATTATGTATGCTTATATTGCATGCATTAGGTTTGTTCCATATCAAGCAATCAAAATCAATGTAGGATAGATGATCACAGATGACAACAATAAGACAAGTGAACATAATGCTTTTTTGACATCATATTTCACATCTATTAATGCCATGAATAGAAATCCTAAGATGAAAAGTGATTCATGCATGTGTTTGTATTTTCCTTTTCTACTTCCATCCATTTCTAGGATCATTATTTATTCTTATCTTACATGCATTAGCTCTGTCCCATAGCAAGCAATCAAAAATAAAGCAGGAAAAATGAAGCAAATGGCAACATTGGGATAGGTGAATATAATACTTTTTCAGCATCTTACAGTAGGTACATGCCAACATACAACACATAGAATGCAACTGCAAAATCCCATCAAATAAAAAGCACTATAAATCTAATTAGGACAAAATTGTGTAGCCTAACAAAAAACCTCTCTAGGTAGAAGAAGCTCACATAACTTGATGCCAACAAAAAAAGAAAAAATGACTTTGGTAAGAGGCTGAAAGATATAATAACTCTAACCATGACAACAATATATTATGTATTCCAACCCCTTGATTATATTGTTTTGTATGATCCATTGTTACATCCATTCATCTATGGTGCATAATCTCTACTTTTTTCTATATGTCACTGCTATTTTAGAGCTTTGGAACAAGAGGAAATAAATAAAGAATGAGTAGAAGAAGGTCTATTTTTTACCCAAGCATCTAGATTATAATGCGGTTGTGTTAAAACTTAATGGATAAGATCCAATACATTTGGAGACAGAGGACTTCCCCACCTAGGAAATATGCAGGCCATTACATAGCTAAAGAAGGATATACCCTTCTCCACAATAAAAGGACCCTGGAAATTGCCTTGGATCCCAAATGGAGAAAACCTTGGTCATTAGTATACATTCAAATACAGATTTTTTCTTCTGCTTAATGGCTCATCAAAAAATTCTAACTGCATAAAATCTCCTCAAGAAATGAATCTTAGGTTTGTCTTGGTATTTTCTTTGCAAATAAAATGAAAAGAGTTCAGCTCATTCCTTCTTGTAATGCCCCCTTTTGATTCGAACCATTGAATATGAAATGAAATATCTTAGCCTTTCCTTGACACACCATGGTCTTGGCTTGAAATGAAGTATTTTATTTCAATATGTATAATATTCCAGTACTACCATTTGAATGTGAATAGTTTTTAGAGTAAGTTTTATTGTCTTTGGAGAGAATGGAATATATGCTTTAAATAAGGTATTGACCCAAACCGACGAGCAATTACGGTCAATAAAACAAGAGATACATGTCCCATATCTTTTAAATTATCCCAATTTGTTTCCTCTTCTTGATCACTCTATTATTGCAGTGAAGGTAGTGTTTTCACTGTTTCAACACTTTTTTTTATTAAGTTGTTGTTGAGCCTAATTACTGTGCAATTTTTATGGAAATATGCATAGCTGAACTCTTGTAGGAAGCAAGCTTTGCAATTTTTTTACCTCCAACAATGGCTGAAAATAAGTTGCACTAAGATATGCGTACCACCTCATCAAAATTCAGACTAGTCATCATAAACACCAGTAACATGGTAACTCTTTCTTAGTATAAGTAAATTTCTTATGCATAATAGTTCAATCATGCTATTTGTAGAGTTATTGTGTAATCGTCATAGAGCTTTGTTGTTTTGTAATGTACGTGCCTTACATTACCTACTACATAGATTTATTTGGTTGTTTAACAGATTAGGGTTATAACTTAGGTGGTGGAATGTTTTGAGGGAACCAAGGATTGCAAACGTATACCTCTGGCATATTATTCTATTTTTATCAATGGATAACTCTTCAATATTCCAATTAAGGATGCATTTTCTTCTGGTCAATAAAGGATAAATTTTTCATTGATAATACAAAATGTTTAGTCTTGGTAGCCCTGGTGGTTGTTGTTGTTGTTTACATGCCAGTCCAAGGTTACATCGAATACAACCTTTCACCAACACATTCATTTGAAGCATGGATCTATTAAACACTAAGGGATAAATAACAATCTATGTGCACACCTATCAATGCTTAAATATTTTTCAGCTAAGATGGATCTATGCTAGGTTATTTTTATTTTAATTTATATTTGTTGACTTTGCTTTTCTTTTTTTTTGTTTTCGATTTGATATTGGATGCCAATTTTTTCCCATTTTAGTTTTATGCACATTACAAGCATTACACATCTCATCCATACTGGGTTTTAGAATGCACTTTTCTTTTCTCAGTGAAATCATTTAGGAAATGGGCATTCTTTTTATGATCCCCCCATATTGGCTATTTTATTGGCATTTACCCCAAGCTGATACCATTAAACTAATTTAGCGGTCATTTGTTGGACATCAATAATTATTAATTATCTTATGTCAAAATTATGTTTGCTTAAAGGCTTCATTTATTTGATCTTAAGTTTTACATATGGGTTCAATCTCTTTCTTTTGGACTTGATCTTAGATGAAATGATAATGGAATTCAATATGATTTGTCCTTGCATGGAAGAATGAACTTTTAATAAACTTAATGACACTTTTATTGTCATAGAGTAATGGTGTTGATTTTTCCTAATGAATATACAATTCAGCAAAACTCCTCAACTAAATAGCTTCACAAGTTGCTCCAATCACTGCTTTCTATTAAGCCTCTGTAGATGATAGAGAAACTATAGACTGTGTTGTACTCCATGAAATGGCAGATGAACCTATGCTGAAATAAACCTACCCTATTTGAGTTAGTGAAGCAAACTAACCTGAAATCTCCAATTTGACTATTGAAATTCAAAACTTGATGCATATTTGATGTTTATGTTTGGATACTTTGTTGCTTTGTAATGTATGATTATGGTACTAGTCATAAATGTATAAAGCACGTTGACTTAAAAACTTAAATCTAATCTAGCTTCAGTGAGAAATATCAAGATTCCTACCAGTCTGTACAAAGTTGCACTAATGGCTTGAGTTTTTTCAAAGCTAAAATTTTGATTCCTTTTCTACTGGTGTAGTTGATGGTTTGCAATCATTCATCTTGAAACTTTGGAGCATTTTACAAGCATACTTCTGAGACATGAAATGCAGTTACTTCCTTAGCATATATCCATACATAGGAAACAATGTAGATCTCTCGAGTCCACTATTTCAAAAGTATTTCCAAGATTAACTTTCATATATTCATTTCAATTTGTATTGTTAAATGTAAGAATTCTATCATCAATATACAATACAATGATAATGATCCTATCATTTCGGATCTTCACATACATGTTAGGATCTAGCATTCTTTGTGAATCTACTTGTCCTAAAGTACTCATGTATTTTTGAATACCATCCTACTTAAGAGTGTAAAGTGTCTTGGTTTATAAACCAAATTTTCTTTTACCAGTTCAGTGAAAAGTTCAGGCTATTCCAAGAACAATTCTCCTATGTTTTACCATTTAGAAATGTATTTTTACACTAATAGGTGCTTATATCTTAGAATCTAGGGTGGAATAGTGCCTATGCTTTTCTTGGATTGCATGAGGATGAGACAAGTGTACTGTCCATATTGATTTTATGGCAGTCATTCCAATTCAAAATAAACAACTATAAAAAAAATAAAAGTGACTAACAGCTATGCATGGATAACAGGGAACTAATGCATGAATAACTCATATCTTGTGCACATGGAGAACAAGTAACTCGTTACTGGAACTTAGCATGGGACCTATCGGTGTCCACCAACCACAAGTTATGTGGTTGTGCTAGTTTACACCTATCTGGAAAACTTGCCATGCGCATGAGCTTCCAATGCAAGTGCAAGTAACATGGTGATCATGTTGGCCATTGGTGCAAATATCTCATCATAGTATATGTCCTCTATTTTCTCAAATCGTTTTTGTAACTTTTACCTACCTTTATACTTATATACTACCATCATATTTATAGCCCATTTACAGCCAATTGTTTCTTGTATTTTTGCAACTCAATACATTTCCATGTATCATTTGTTTTGTAATTTTTGTTTTCCTTTCATGATATCCTCCCACTCTGAAGGTATGAAACCATTTCTCATGTAACGACAGTTGTTTCTTAGGGATGTTTTTGAAGTTTCAAGTGCCAGAATCAATTTCTTGGGATTTATGCCATCTTGTGTCAAAGAACCTTTACCTTTTGGTTTCTTAATTTGGTTTATGGTTTGAATTCAGATCGGAATAATCATTGATTCCTTTGAAGTGTAGAAATAAGGGAGGAATATGGCTAGCTTGGGTGTTGGTTCCTGGCCTCGGGGGAATAATGACACATAACTTATCTATTACCTTCCTCTGACAATGGATGTTGTAGGTTTCTGTCAAGAAACAATCTTCTTACGTTGGCTGTTGGGGATGGAGATTTTTGTCTCGAATTATGTTCCTGAACACTTTTCAAGCTCTGCACAGTTGAGGGAACCCTCTATATTGGCCATGAGAACCTAGAATAAAAGAGTTTCCTTAGTGTGATGGATATTATTGTTGTGGCTGTGAAAGTGTGGGGTTCAATCCCTTTTAACCAGTTTGTCATATTATCCACCTTTTCAAGCGCCAGAAATTCAATTCTTCAGGAAATTGAATTTCACTTCAATCTTGGATCTATTCCATACCCACAACACATATTGCAATTGAAGGTATGGATGACCATATTTTTTTGTGTAATTTCATTATAAATTTTCTTATTTTTTTCTATTTTATCTTGGAATTTGATTACCCTCTTCCCAATTCTATTTTAATTCATGTGTGTTTGTTGTATACATGATTTAGGTCTCAATTCTACTCTATTGATCATTGATCATCCAATGTAGTTTTTGAAGTGGTTCTTAGTTTCCAGATTTCTTTGTGTACAACAGTGGGAATTCTATATATTTTTTTTGTTTTGGTTGGAAGACTAACCCTAATTATCAAATATTTAGGCCTTACTGAAGAGGACTTGCTAGGATTTTTTGGTTGTATTAAATAACTCTTGGCATACAAAGTTCAAACTAACCAAGCTCTTGTTTACAATAAGTTTTACCTGGCATACAAACTAACCAAGCTCTTGTTTACAACAATTTTTACCAAGTAAGTAAACCTACTTGACCCACAAATCAAGACCCATTGAAAACCTAGACTACATTTTTACTATATCGAGGCTCTGTGATCTCCGTGCTCTTCTTCACCATTAGTGTTGTTTTCTCTCTCTCCTTGTTTCTTCTATGTGAAACCTCCAAAACCCATTTCATGTACCATTCCCTTTTCTTTTTGCATTTCTCATTTCTCAGTTTTGGTAACATAGCATTACATATGTAGGCATTGTTGTAGGAAAACCAAGGTGGATGTACAATCTATCAGAATGGAAACTAATAGTTTCCATATGCAAGTGTTTAGAATCCTGCTATTTCAAATGTGTTGGTTCTAGATGAGAAAACATAATAATATTGAAATGTATGTCAATAGGTATGATAGGAAAAACACATGACAAATTATACATAAAACAATAAAGGTGAAACAATATTTCAGGAACAATTATGAAATCTAAAGTGTTAATATTGCTCATCTTCCTGATTCTTAAAGGGTTCTAGCTCAATGAAAGAGTGCCTGCCTTATAAGCAGGAGTTCAATGGTTCGATTCCTCCATGCCCTAATGATATTGCAATGTATTTCTAAAGGTAAAAAATGTAGTAGTGCAAGATTGATTCAATATTAGATGCAACACTAAATGCAAAAGAGGATGTAAAAGTAGACGTCACACAAAACATAAAAGTAGATGCAAAAGTGGACCTTATGTCAGATGCAAATGTGGACACAAAAATGGATGTTACACTAATCGCAAAATTGGATGCAAAAAAGACTCAACATAGACATAATTAATGACTCAAAACTAGATGCAATACTAGGCCCAAAACTAGACGCATCAGTAGATGCAAAAGTGGACTCCTAACTAGACATAAAACTGGACATTAAACTGGGCACAAGATATGGTGTATCGATGGACATAAAACCAGGCGTAACACCAGGTGCAAAACTGGAGGAAATACTTGGCGCAAACTAAAACTTAAAATGAGACACAATATTG
This sequence comes from Pseudotsuga menziesii, assembly GCA_001517045.1. Taxonomy (NCBI): domain Eukaryota; kingdom Viridiplantae; phylum Streptophyta; class Pinopsida; order Pinales; family Pinaceae; genus Pseudotsuga; species Pseudotsuga menziesii. The sequence goes on from LPNX010252763.1 coordinate 108,093, forward strand.
GATGCAAGATGGGACAAAACATTGGATGTAAAACTAGACGTAATATTGAATGCAAGATGGGATGCAAAATTGGACACAAAACTGGATTCAATATTAGATACAAACATGGTTGCAAAACCAGTCACAACACTAGGTGCAACACTGGGTGCAACATTTGACTCAAACATAGATGCAAAAAAATACATTAACCAGGATGCAACACTAGGTGCAAACCTAGATCCAAAATACGACGTAAAACGAAATGAAACATCAGGCACAAACATGGATACGAAAAAAGATGTAAAACAAGATGCAAATTAGATGCAAAAGGGGATGAAACATTATAAGTAAAATTGGATGCAAAACTAGATGCAAAACAAGACGCAATATTGGGCCCAAAATTGGATGCAAAGCTAGATGTAACGCTAGATGCAAAATTGGACACATAATTTGATGCAAAACATGGTGCAAGACTCGATGAAAAACTAGGAGCAAAATAAGATGCAACATTGGTTGAAAAACTAAGCGTCAAACTAGGTGCAAACAAGGATGTAACAAAGGACACAAAAAAAGATGCAAAATTGGGTGCAAATAAGGGTGTAACAAAAGATGCAAAAAATTGGGCGCAAAAATGGACACAAAAATGGATGTTAAAAAGGATGGGAAAAAAGATGCAATAAATGACATTTTATGAAATTGTACAATAGCGCCAGGTTTAGCGTTGGATTGTTCACCAAAATTGGAAAAAAAATATACTAAAATCTAGCACTAAATCTGACGCTAAATCCAGTTTTTGTTGTAGTGGTTGCATTGCAACAAGCCTCGACATGTGACACATTAATAATGGGATAGTCGATTTTGAGGAAATTTCATGTCACGTTGTGAACTATGGCCACATGGTTCACCAAATTCAACCATGGTTAACTATTTTCAAACTAAAATCAAACATATTTAACCAATTTCAAGCATGGTTAAATAAAGGTTAAACCTATGTTACTTCCTAAAGTCAACCATGTTTGACTATAGACATAATAAAGTTGACCAGTGTTGACCAAAGTGGCCCATGGTTTTCTATATCATCTAATATATGTTGATATAACCAAATAGGCGACCCATTAATAATGTGACATTCAACGTTCATTAAGGGTTATGTTGAATTGGGTTACGTCACATCGCAACATTCATCAAGGGTTATGTCCCATTACAGAATTGGTCAAGAGTTATGTTGCATTGCAACAGTGCCTAATATGTGACCCATTAATAATGTGAAATTTGATGTTTAAGAGATTTCGTGTCCCATTGTGAAGTAGGGCCACGTGTTTCACTAAATTCAACAATCGTTAACTATGGTAAAACTAAAGTCAAACATGGTTAACCAAAATAAAAATTAAATTAGCAACATTGTAGATATGAATCTCAGTTGTATTATAAATTCATTAAATATCGTATTAATTACACAACAATTAAACAATAGTATTTTTAACTAACTATTTTTTATTATTATTGCATTTATTACATAATTTTAATTAAATACCATAGTTTATGATTATACAAATAATTAAAAAAACAATATTAAAATGCATTAAGGAGCACATGCATAATGCAACCTAACCATGAAGAAATGTCACAATCCAACTTAACACTCAATGAATGCTAGAATCCAACATAGAAACTGAGAAATGTCATAATGTGATTAAACCATTAATTTTAAATAGTGTTATATATATATGTCAACATAGCCAAGATGCTACACATTAATAATGTGACATTTAGTGTTCATCAAGGGTTATGTCGCATTGTGATGTTTATTAAGGGTTATTCCACATTGTGATGTTCATCAAGGGTTATGTCCTATTGCGACATTGGTCAAGGGTTATGCTACATTGTAACAATGCCCAAGATTAAGCTACACATCCATAATGAAACTTAACCATCAAGGAATGTCCCAATCCAGCTTAGCACTCAATGAATTCCATAAACATAACACTCGATAAACGTCACAATGCGACAAAACCTTTAAGGAAAGTGTCAAATATAGTTAAACCCTTCAAAAAAATTCCAAATATCAATGTAATAATTTATGTGACATTAATGAAACAATGCCGCAATCAAACATAACCCTTAAAAATTGTTGCACTGTTACAATCCAAAAAAATATTTCAGGAACATTGTATATATGAATATCAATTGCATTATAAACTAATTAAATATCGTATTAATTACATAACAATTAAACAACTATTGCACTCTTAGTATCCAATAAAACCCTTGAGCAACATATTTAATATTTATTAATAATGTTCAAATGTCACATTTTGAATGTTTTCGGTTAAATTGAAACAACCCTTCATATAGAGACATTTATTATGACTAATGTTTTTAACGCTTCTGTGGTATTGGAACAATTGTAATGGTTTTATTGTATGTCATAATACGCAATGGAAATGTTCCCCTTCCTTAACATCATGGTGTGGTTCAAGGAATATGTCACAATATGAAAATATTATATTTCAAGCATAAATAAAATATTATTATTAAATAAAAAAAACCATTGTCTTATAGTAATAAAATTATAATTAAAAATAATATTATTTAATGATTATCTGTCAATTCAATATCTTTAAGGTTGATTATCGAATTATCACCATCCTTCGTGGTCATGTCACATTATTAGAATTATTGTCACTAATATATTTAATTCTTATGTATAATTGTGACAAAATACATTAAGGAACATAACCATAATGTATCATAAGCATGGAGGAATGTACCAAACGTAAGTAAACCCAACCATTGCAAATTATTATAATGAATCTCATAATTAAATAAAATAAATTAAGGATCATAACCATAATGGAACATGACCATCGAGAAGTATCACGATCCAATATAAGAATTTATGAATTCCATAATGAAGCACAACCCTTGATGGATGTCTTAATGCAACAAAACCATTCCAAACAAAACTAAACTCAACCATTACAAAACCCTACATTGAATCTCCTTATGCAACAAAATACATTAAGGAAGATAACCATAATACAACATAAACATGGAGAAGTGGTGAAATCCAACACAACTATCAATTAACATCATAATCATAGACAACCCTTCATGTGCATCACAATGGATTCAGAAAACCATTCCAAACATAACCAAAAACAATGCTTTCAAACATTATAATGAATATCATAAGGTCATAAAATATATTGAGGAACATAACCATAATCCAACATGACCACCATGGAAAAATGTTGCAATCCAACTTATAACTTAAGGAGTGTCATAATCCAACATATCACTTGATAAATGTTGCAATATGAAAAAATTATTAAGGAATGTATGACGACACCTAGAAGAACCTACTACCCAAATATAATGCAACAAGAGCATGCGAGCGAAACAAAACAAGAACGCGCATGCACCTCCTAGATGTGCGCACACACTCCCGCTTCAGTAGTGGTGAAACTCCACATCAGATTTCTAGCATGGACAATAGGAGCACGCATGAATATGTGGATGCACGTGTGTGTTTTGTGCGATCACACACAAGGATGCGTGCATGTCACTGTGTTTAAAAAAAATAGTGAACAGTTTGTTTTGTTCACGGCCTGCCCGCAAGCGTGCAAGGAGGTGAAAACGACCCCCAAGGAGACGAAAATGACCCCGAAGGAGCCCAACGGAAGTGTCCAACTTGCCTAAAATGACATCCACGACGTTGGAGTAAGGTACATGAAGTAGGAATGTAATTTTTTTTGTTTATTTCAATGTTTTGTTATTGTTTTTCAAATAAAATACAAAATAAAAAAAAAATTGAAAATCAATTGAAATGAGCAAAATTTGATATTGTAGGTACAAATTACGTAAACACAGTAAAAAATACCAATGAACCATCCCAAGAAAGGAATGAAACAAACCAATCAAAGGACCCAAACCCCAAATTAAACGAAGAAAACTCTGAAGATGAATTACATGATTTAAACCAATTAATAATTTTGAGTGATGAACTAAATAACACCAGGGAACCCTCTCCATTTTCCCTTGCCACATCACTACAAAATATAATAGAATATATCAACATTTCCCACACTGAGATAACCAGTTTGAGTGAATATACTAGGATTGAATGAGATAGCATTATGGAACTGGTATATCCAAAGACAATATAAAAAACCTGAATATCACAAAATCTCAACTGTGGAGAAAATTTATAGATCCAAGAACATGACAGCCTCCAGATGTGAGGAAGAGGTGATTTTGCATGGAATGGTGTAATTACCAGCCATGGAAAGAAAACTAGAGGAAGAGATGGTTCATAGTTTTTGATGGGCCTCCATGCAACAATGTCAAGGTCCCACAGTATTTTCTTAGGAAACTATGGGTTGAGTTTGTGTAAGGGTTCCATGTAAACTTGTTCAACATCATCGATTTCTAGGGTGTCAATTTTGGGTCAGCCCAAGATGGACCTCACGCTCACCAAAACCCGCTCAAAGGACCTCCCACACCTAGGAGAGATCCAAACCTGCTTCCTCAACCCCTTGGGTTAGATAATGGCCTAGATGAGATCCATGAGTCCTTTAGACATGCCACATGGCACCTTCTCAGGAATACCTCATTTGTGGCTATGTCCTCATAGAGCGAGTAGGACCACCCCAAGAGACACACTTCTGCAATGTCTAATGGTGGTGGGCCAGGGAGAGCAGCTACAGGTGGTAGCCAGGATGATCCATCTAGCTCGATGGGACCAGTACCACATCATTATTATCATTGTGGGAATCCATGTCAGGCTCCCATGCAGGAGAATGCCAAAGAGAGATACCTACACCAGGTTAGTTATTGTTTTATTTAATGTTCAAGTATTGATTATATGTTATGCAATCTCATAATTTATAATAAATTTATCTAAGAATCAGATGTTAATGACTTGATTTTTTTTAATGTACAACTATTCAGTACTGAATCCCCAACACCCTTGTGGGAGGATGTTGGTCCCTTCAACCTAGATGGAGTCATGGTAGCTACAGAGGACATTGCGGCACCATACACAGGTAGTTTTCTTTCAATAATTAAATTTAATGTTAGTAGTTAATATTGTCATCCAATGTAGTTAATATTTAGCAATTAAATCTAAATATTTTTGTACAAATGAACAGGTGTCCACAGGATTGAGTGACCAGCCATCCCCATTAGGGATCAGCAGATCCCCTCGTGAGCAAGTATCTTATAATAACGTATAAATTTTATTTTATTTTTGATGGCTTATATTTGTATAGTTATATTTTTTATGTAGTAATATACGAGGCCATGAATATGTATGCAGGTCAGAGTACATAGGCACGTCGATGTCACTATCTCTTAATCAACTTCCTTTTTCCCACCATATATTCCACATGTAGCCCCTAGCATACATGTCCCTTTCCCTGCATCCCTCCCCACCCTGTTCCATCCATTCATTGCCTCCCATCCATCACCACACTTCCATCCATCTCCCCCTTCTTCATCACAACCTTCACTCACTCCCCCCTGCCCCACCCGTCCACCACCAAACTTCCATCCAAGTCCCTCATCTTCGTTATAGTCTTTGCTCACTCGCCCCTACCCCACCCATCCACCCCCTCCCTTGTATTTTCTGATGTTTCCACCATCCCCACTCTGACCACATTACACCATCCATCCACATTCACGCATCCTTCTATCCCATCCCAGACTTCATCCTCCTCCCCCATATTCCCCCACCACCCTCATTTTCTCTTCCTCGGTGGCCCATTCCATTCTACAGCCAGTTGGAGTTTATCATCGTACATCACCACTTCGCCCACTCCAGTCCACACCCTCTCCCACTATGCCCCCTATTGTTGTAGCCAACATCGATGTGGCTACATCCTCTGCTATGCCATCCACCCTAGCATCAAAGAAGGTTATCCATACCACTGCTCCACATGCCACTCCCGAGGACCATTCGATTGCTCCACTTGCCAGCCCCCAGGACTGGCCTATTTTTTTCACAATGATATTTATTAGTTTATGAAAATATCATGCAAATTTAACGAAAATTATCATAGGCAGTAAATTGTATGAGTTATCTTATTGTTTAAATGTTGCAAGGTGGCAATGCCGAGAGACTTGGATCACAGAGGAGGGTATCCCTCTCACCGCTTACTATCTCGTCTCAAGTGAGCTATTTAAAATTTGAAAACTTAATTTTTATTTTTAAATTATGCTTTATACTTGTATAATTTCCTGTAGGAGTTGACATTTGATTGTTGTCATTTCAGAGCCCAAGGGGAGGTGGTTGAAGCAGCCAGAAGAACCAAACTTCCTCAAGCTCAAAGAAGAGGAAGATCGATTTTGGATGTGAACCTGGGAGCTCCGAGGGTGGGAAGGAGGATTAAGAGACCCTCCTATTACACTAGCCATGATGTGGAATTTTGGGACGAGTTTCCATATTTTTTATAGGGAACGAGTTGTCATTGTATAGACATTGGGAAAGATGTTCCCTTTTTCACTACTATTGTATATGATTGGAATTTTTTGTATATTAATATATCATTTTGTACTTCTTTATATTACTTTTCCTTTTATTAAATATTTGCATACATTATGTCCAATGCAGTAGTTGTTTACAGTTGATGCGTTTGGAATACTTATTGTTGACGAAAAAATAAAGTCTGTATGTTCACAATAAAATGCATAAAAAATTTAATATTATACGTTAGTTAACAAAAAAATACACAAATGCATAAGCGTGTACAATAAAAATGATAACTGAACTCTAACTCCTATAGAACCCTAACTCATATTGAACCAACATACTAACACCCACATCCTTATTCATTGTCCAAATTGCAATAGAAAGCATTTGTTTGCCTTTGGTATTTACATAGTAATTATTGTATCATTTTGCAAGCTAGAAATTGATACTAGAATGATATTCTCTTACCATTTAATTGACTAGAAATTTCATAGTATTGATGAGTTGTGAATCATATTGAACATGACTATTGTTGGTGCATTTGTTACATCTACTTGGCAAACATTGATTTTGATAAATTTGGCAATTCATATCATTTGAAGACAAACTTGACATTGCTTACTCTTATTGAATACATACATATTTTTTACGTTATTGTTGAGCACTTTCAATTTTAACAATCTATTGTACTGGTTGCAATTTTAATGATTCAAGGGTTATCATGCATAACCTACGGTTTAGAATCAACAAGGAAACCCTAACCCTAGCTAAAGTTTAAAGGTTAGCATGCATAACCTAGGGTTTATAATCAATGAGGAAACCATGACCTAGATGTTGTTTTGGGGTTACCATGCTCAACCTAGGGTTTAGAATCAATTATGAAACCCTAAACCTAGGAGGGAAACCCTAACACCAACCCTACCTAACCATCTCTTGTGGCCTCTTATAAAGTACATTTTTGTTTGTATATGAGCATTCTTAGGATTGTAGTCATATGTCACATATTCTTTATAGACTAATCAAATGAAATACTTCAAAGCTGAAGCATGGATTACTTCACATAAGCCACGGTCAGAGATGCCTGAGCACTCCTTTCATAAACCATAGTGAAATAAGTAAAAAATATCTCATCTTCGTCTTACATGTGTTTTAGACTTTCCTTGTCCATATCAATAGGCCTTCTACCCCATTTTCTAACCTTTACTAACCCTAGAACTATCTGTCAAATTAGGCTGTAATACTACATATTAGGCATCCATAAGACACACCTAAACCATTCTATTCTAGTCTAACCCTTGCTAAGACCCTTTCCCTAGACTCCTACCTTTCCCTATCTCTAAAGCAAGGCTTATTCCTTTCATTCCCACACTACTTAAACCCCCAGGGATCTCCCTATATCTCTGAATTTAATATCCATTTTGGACATCCCTAGAACACCACTAACCCATCCTAAGGTACCCTAAATTCTTGACTGTAATATCCTATTTAGGGAAGCCCTAACAGCCTTATTACCCACCTATCATAGCCTAACGTCACTTCGTTTCCTTCCTATCTTACCCACTCACTAACACCTCACCTCAAATACAAGAAAATGCCTTCAATTGTTTGCAAGTCATTGTGTCATCAAAATCCAAGTGAATATACTTCTTATCATTCCTACTTGACTAGAAATTCCATCTTGGACTATCATAAGACATTTTAGTTAACTAGAAATTACATCTTGTACTGTCATAAGACATTTTACTTGACTGGAAATTTGATTTGGTTTAAGAGTCCCATTGGCTTGGAAACTTGGCACTTATAAAATTGTTTATCACTCATGTTTACTTAAAAATATTGTACCTTTATCTTTAAAAGCTAAAAAGTGAAATATAGGACTGTCATAATGCTAAATGCTTGGCTGGAAGTACTTTTTTTTTTATAGTACCTTTCACTAATTCAAAGTGCAATTTCAACTCTTGTTTATCATTAGTACTTGGATTTGGGATTGTACACTCATTTTGGCAAGCTAGAAATTAGTGTTTTGGACTGTCAGAGTCATTTTGACTTGGCTAGAAATCGTTCTTAGTTTGACAATCCTATCATCATGAAAAGTGGATTGATTGGGGTCTATGTCAATGTATTTTGGTTGCAAAAGAGCTTGACTTTGTATGATATGATGATAATGTCCCATCAACACCACTAACATGCTTCAACCACATGCATAATTGAAATGAAAACGTCCCATAAAAAAATTTCTTCCTTGATAAATAAAAAATGAAACAAGTTCATGAATATGTGTCTTCTATAATGATCTATTGAGCACTTGCAACTTTAATGATCTATTGTACTTGTTGCAATTTTAACTATTTAAGGGTTAGCATGCATAAACTATGGTTTAGAATCAACGATGAAACCCTAACCCTAACTGAATTTTAAAGGTTAACATGCATAACCTAGGGTTTATAATCAATGAGGAAACCCTGACAGGTAATATCCTATTTAGGGCATCCCTAATAGCCTTCTTACCCACCTATCATAGCCTAAGGTCACTTCCTTTCCATCCTATCTAACCCACTCACTTCCTATCTTGTCATCCCTATTGATCCTTCCTTTGGTAGTGACATGTTCTCTTTGGGTATACAATCATAGTTTGAAGGGTCATTTTGGCTAGCAAGTTCCTTTTATTTCAGAGGACTTTCCTTAGTCATCATCTTGATTTCCTACACAAGTGCATGATTACCTATCCAAAGGTTTGCACTTAGGATATCTAACGAAATAAACATCATTAAATTTTACTTAACAAATTCAATCCAAAATTATCTCAAATTAGTATGCATAACCAATGTTAGAATCTACCCAATCATAAAGATAATATAAGCTAAAATTCAAATCTCCATGTACACAATATTTGGACAACTGAAACAGTTCTTATGTATATGTATATATATGATATGTATGTATATATATTTGGAAACCATAAGCGAAGCTATCCCCAAACTATCATTGTTTTCATTAAGGTATCCACACTATAATTGTTTTCCTTGTTATGGTTTATAAACCCTAATCATATTTCATCATAGAAGCACATGGAAAGTCTAGCACCAGTTTCGACGTCAACATTTCTATCCTAGGATGATTCCTCAAACCCTAGGTATTTGACCATTGCATCAACACAAGGACCAAGACCTTCATGGAAAATCAACTAAACTTAAAAAAATATTCTTCTAAGCAAGGAATCAAAAGAAGCTCGAGACTTATAAAGTTATTTTTTTCATGGTATTTCCCTAACCTACATGTATCACACAAGAAAAAGACTGCACAATATCACCAAATACATGAGCTCTTTTCTTTGTATTTTCTACAGGGTTGGAACCCTAATTCTACCTCTGTTGCCTTCACAACAAGATCTATAGATTCTGCAATACAACCATCAATTCCTCTAGTATTATATCTCCTTCTCCAAGGTTTACTTACATATATAAACCCTAGTGTCCTCATGCATATCAAAGTTTCCTCATGTAATGCATTATTCCTCTAGTTGTGTACCACATATTCTTATTCCCAATGCTCCTCAACATATGTGTCAGAGCTAGTTACAATGCTCCAATGCTTATCCTCAACATGTGTGTCAAGGTGGTTACTATGCTCATTTGCTTCTCCTCAACATGTGTGTGAAGGTGGTCACTATGGTCCAATATTTCACTTATCTTCATCCTAATATCACAAGGAAACCCAACAAAATAAACCCTATTCCAACTGTATGTTAACACCATGAAGATACATCCCTTAGGGCACTCTTTCCAAGCATATAACATATCCAAAACCTCTTATTACAACAAATTACAACATCAATAAATCTACTAAGAAAAACCCTAGTTTATGAAATTGATGCACAATCAAGTCACTGGGTGATGAAAACACGATGTAGAGGTCCCCTTAAAGGTAATGGCATGCCCAGATACCAACCCCCTTAAAGGTAATGGCATGCCAAGATACCAACAGAGTCGATGTCTCATTGATTCGACCTCCAGTTTCCAAGTTATGTCGAGTTGGAAGTCGTATGAAAATGTCGTTCAGGGACACTTGGTCACTCTCCGTTCAGAACCAAAAATCCAAATGGAGGCGCAAGATTGCATTACAATTGCTCCGACAACTATGTATGTCTAATGTCGATATGGAAGCACCACCAAGACTGGCATGGTGGAGGGTTTCGTAGAGTTGACCCACCAATGCAAGAGTTGCATTGAAGGAAACTTAGAAAAACCCTAGTTTACAAAATGATGCACATTGAAGTCACTAGGCCATGTAAACATAGTGCAGAGGGCCCACTAGAGGTAATCACATTCTAGGATACCAATGGAGTCAATGAGTCGTCTATCTAACCTCCAGTTTTTTAGTTATGTTGAGTTGGAATTCGCATGAAAATGTCGTTCATGGACACTTGGGAACTCTCGGTCTGAGAGTGAAAAAAAAAAAGGACCAGCAAGATTGGATGATGTTGGCTTCGACAGGTGTCTATGGCCAATGCTAATATGGGAAAACTACCAAGACTGGCATGCTGGAGGTTTTTCCAGAGTCGATCTGGTAATGCAAGAGTTGCATTGAAGGGAACTGAGAAAAACCCTAATTTACAAAACCGATGCACATTGAAGTCACTGGGCCATGAAAACACGGTGGAGAGGGACCACTAGAGGTAATGCCATTCTAGGAGACCAACGGATTTGACGAATCATAGATCCGACCACCGTTTGCCGAGTTATGTCGAGTTGGAAGTCGCATGAAAATGTCGATCAGGGACACTTGGTTACTCTCAGTCCATGAGTGAAAAGCCAAATGGAGTAGAAAGATTGCATGAAATTGGATTTGATAGGTGTGTATGGCCAATTCCGATATGGGAACAACACCAATACTGGCATGGTGGAGGTTTTTGTAGAGTTGACCCACCAATACGAGAGTTGCATTGAAGGAAACTGAGCAAAACCCTAGTTTACGAAACCGATGCACACTGAAGTCACTAGGCCATGAAAACTCTATGGAGATGGGCCACTAGCGGTAATGGCATGCCAAGATACCAACGGATCATCGGTCCAACCTCAAATTTCCCAGTTATGTCGAGTTGGAAGTCGCATGAAAATGTCGTTCAGGGACATTTGGTCACTCTCAACCCAGGAGTGAAAAACCAAACAGAGCATCAATATTGCATTGTGTTGGCTCGAACAAGTGTGTATGTCCAATTATGATATGGGGACACCACCAAGACTGGCACGGTGGAGTGTTTTGGAGAGTTGAACCACCAATGCGAGAATTGCATTGAAGGAAACTGAACAAAACCATAGTTTACGAAACTGATGCACATTGAAGTCATTGGGCCATAAAAATGCGATGGAGAGGGCCCACTAAAGTAAATGACATGCCAGGAGACCAATGGAGTCAAATTATCATCAATTCGACCTCTGGTTGTCGAGTTATGTCGAGTTGGAAGTCGCATGAAAATGTCATTTAGGGACACTTGGTCACTCTCATTTCGGGAGCGAAAAACCAAACAGAGCAGTAAGATTGCATGAAATTGGCTCTGATAGGTGTGTATGGCCAATTTCGATATGGAAACACCACCAATACTAGAATGGTGGAGGGTTTTGCATATTTGAGCCACCAATATGAGAGTTGCATTGAAGGAAACTGAGCAAAACCCTAGTTTACTAAACCGATGCACATTGAAGCCAATGGGCCATGAAAATGCAATGTAGAGGGCCCAATATAGGTAATGGCATTCCAGTAGACCAATGGAGTCAACGGCTCATCGATCCGACCTCCAGTTGTCGAGTTATGTCGAGTTGGAAGTCACATGAAAGTGTCGTTCAAGGACACTTGGTCACTCTCGGTCTGGGATGATAGGGTAATTGTTGGGCATGGTAGGAGCATGATTAAAAGGTTGAAGAAGGACTTGGGAATTAAATTTTCAATGAACGCTTTCGGTCCAACACAACAAATTTTGGGCAGGATGATTATACATTACACAAGGAACAAAAAATTATCATACTACTGAGGTGTCATACTCCATAGTGAGCAATTCCAACTCTGATATCTCTTAAATGTGATTTGATTTCCATCGTTGTGGAAGGAAGTATACTATCTCATATCTATACCATCACCTATGTCCCGATTGGAACACTTAATATGCAAGCAAGCAAGGAACTATATTTCTCCAAAAAAAGATAGAAGAAATGTTACTTGGAAATACATAATCCAAGTTGTCTCAGAAGACTTAATATGGGTGTATTTAGCTATGGTATATTATAGAAATTGTATCTCTTAAACATGAACAACTCTTTGACCTTTCTCTATGTTATACCTTCTTCTTTCACATTCAATTCTAATTATTGACTCAAATAGAAGATGGATAAAAACTTACTAGAATAGAAATTAAAATTTAGAGATGAAAGCATACTGCACAATTCAAATACCATTTTACAATATTAGAGAAACTATTTTTTGATTAGTAGCCCAATGCAACACAAATTGGAGAGAAAGTTGCAAATATTTTGGTTACCAGGAAGGACATGTAGAGAAAAATATAAAGTGTGGAGTTAGCAAATATGTGAAGGACATGATGTTGGTTTCCTAACAATATTTCCTTCCTCCAATTTTGGAAAAACTTTAAACCTAAAAAGATGAAATACAAGCCTAATGGAAGACCACAAAAATAAGCATGTTTCAGTTAGATGCAATAATATCTCACTTTTGACCAAGATTTTTATCACTCACATTCTTAACCCTCGTGCACCACTCGGCATAGAACATTGACTGGGGATCCGATGGACAAACCATTGGTTCCGTTGGGATCATGGAATGGGATTATGGCTAGGGTGGTCTCCTACTCAACTCTGCATGACCTGTGCATGCCTCCAGGACATATTTTGAAAACTAGGGTTTTTCCCAAGTGGAGTGTAAGCACAATTACCCAATCTCATTCAATATAGCCATTTGGATCCTCTCTATTGCTAATTTCCTCCATGAATATTTCATGCTATGAATGAGGAAAGAAGTAACATACCTTGGTTGGAATTGTCTATAGATGGATGTTCATGCCAACAATCAAGTTTGTGAAGTGATAGACCACAGAACCTTGTTTGTAATCCATGAATACATTCCCACTAGTTCTTCTTGATTTCCCATCTCGTGTAATATATTCACCCTCAACCACCATCTAGCTAATAATAAATTCATTTCCTTCATCATCAATCAATGATTCGTTCAGGATTTTATTACCTCGGATGCATCGTTCCAACCAATAATCCGTGCCCCATTCATTGTCTTTCGTGGAAACAACTGCATATATGTTTCCTGGTTGTACAAGATATGAGATATGGTCATAGTCTATCGAAATCACTGACTGACCCTCCTCTAAGTGGGTTGTTTCACCAACTACATGCGGTTCTATTGCAAGTGACACATGATCCCAATCATCAACCCAATCCATGCATTTGCAGTCATCCCATTCACCACTGCTGCAAGGGTTGCAAAAGCAAGCAAGTTTCTGCATCCATATTTCAAATAGTGGGTTGTTTAAAATAGGGCCCAGGTTCAATTGTGTGTGTTCATTCTTGAATCTCTCATAGAGTTCATTCTGTGTTATGTCAAGGAAGTGTTTGATGCGGGGTTCACATTTAGTAGAACCTTTTCTCAGATTTAGCACATCTCTTTGATTAGATGAGGGTCTGGTATGATCATGCCATAAATTTTGTAATAAGTCCTTAACAACATCAATGAGCTTCATATCTCGGCAAGGAAACCTGGCGACAAAATCCTAACAATCATTTCCACCTGGATTCTGCAGATTCTCTCTTATAACAGAGTACTTCAAAATAGTTTTTCTATTTAATTTTAAGTATCCAATAAGTGTGTGAAAGGAGGCAACGTTTCTGTCTGGACTTGCTTACAAGTGATTCTGATAACACATGACGAGATGCACAAATATCTTCAGTACGGTACATCTTCCCAATCGCATTAAATTTGAGATTTCTAACAATATGATTGTTAGCCTCTAAACTTCTAACCATCTTTATGCCTAGAATTCTCCTAACAACAACTAAACAATTTGACTTTAACAAACATAGTAATAATTCACATTTACCTGCATCGCCTTTGGATTCAAAATATTCTTTCATTAATTTTCTACATTTCCAATCGATAGTGCATTTGGGCAACTTACCTTCAAGGCCTCACAGACAAATTTCATTCACATGGATATGTATAGGACTCCTTTTTCTTGTAGTATATAGTCGAGGTAGGGAAGGTGGACATGAACTACGGATCCCAAGGCTTCTTTGTTGTGGTGCTTCATTCACATGTCGGTCCATATTGGGAGTGTACTCAACATAGTTATGGTCTTCTTCAAGATATTGCAAATTAATCATTGTGCCTAGGTCCAACGCTTCATACTCGGCGTCTCTCAATATACCTATGTCTTCAAGAGCTTCAACATTGCTCATTGATGGATTGTTGGTTGGAGACTGTGCTGATGTTGGAACTTGAGTTGGGTCCGTTGGAAGCAACCGCTTCACCTGTGGTTCTGAAGTAGGGTTTTTTCTGACATTAACTCTGTTAGGATCTGTCGCAGTATTAGTGGAAATTTCTAGACCATGTCTCACTCTCTCCATTGCCAACCTGGCCTTTTCTCTTACCTCATTTTCCTTTTCAATGGGCATATTCCATCTAGTTTTTCTTTCTCTATTACGTTATTTTCCCATCTCCAAAATTTTCTTTATCAAAACTATGAGGTCTACCCCTGTATAGGAAGCAACAAATAAGGTATTAGTTCCATTATACAAGAAACATGACGCGTTCCAACATAATTAACTAAATTATAGATATGTTAGTATGGTAATTATTGGCATTGATACATAAATGTTGATTAAAGGTTTATCTTTATGTTTGAACCAAAGTTTCATTTCTATACTCTATTTGAGTCAAGTAAAGAGAGTCAAGTTTGTAGGTATTACAGTTATAGGATTATTACTTCCTTTTTGTTCAAAAAGTATTGGAATTCAAAAGAAGATGAGTGAAATATTCTTCATTTCCAACACCTTCGGACGAGATGAAATTACATGTAATATGCCACATTAGTTGTGAGGGAAGATACAACTTGGTGTTTGGATGTCTAGGGAATAAATTGAATAAATTACACTCATTAAGTTACAAGTTAACTATTAAGAGAACAGATTGACTAATTACACAATGAGAAGGTTGCAAATCCCTCGAAAAAATGAGAAATCATTGAGGTAGAGGCATCCCTGTCAAGCTCAAAGGCATGTTATGGTAAATCTAGCATGAAGAGGAGAGCATCGACAAGTTGGTGAACTATTCAATATGGACCCTTTCCCATGATTTCTTCCAATGTTTTTATACAAATTGAAGAGTCTCAATATAGAACCTCATCTATGCCATCCTTGTGGGAAATCAAAATATATTCATGTGCAAATGATTATTGGTCTACATTGCATACTTCATCTTGTATAAAGAATATGGACAACTTGTTGAACTATTCAATATGGACCCTCTCCCATGATTACTTCAAAGGTTTTTTTTTAAATTGAAGAGTCTCAAGAGATAACTTCATCTATTATGTCATTGTGTGAAATCAAAATATATTTATGTGCAAATGTAAATTAGTTAACATTGCATAATTCATGTTGTGTGTAGAATATGAGACTTGTTTAGATGTGAAGTTGGGATTTATTCTTGTGAAATTAAATGTTTTTTATGAGAGAGATATTGTTGTAGGCATATCATAAAACATAAAACAATGAAATTATTTGAAAGCTTGTGAATTAAAACAATTATCTACAATTCACCATACCTATTCAAAATTATCTCTTCTTGCAATGAAAACTTGTAGTTTGAATCTTTCCACTAACTTCCAAGACCAATGAATATGTTTTTTAGATTCCAAGAGTGAACTTATATCCAATAGATCAAAGAGTGGTGATGGAGTGTGAGCCAAATTGTAGAGTTCAGAACCACAAAACATAAGAATAGATATAGAATACCCATGAAAATTGGTAGCAATCCTGGGATTCCATATTTCTATTTTTTTAATTCATAACTAGTGCATGCACACATATTTGAGCACACACATTAATAGGACCACGCACGCGCATTTACACGCACACATAATTAGATGTGCGCATGCTTCTGCCTAACATTTAGAGCATTTACTCACTAACATTTATCTCATTTAATGACTAACTTTCTTAAACAATGACTTCGTATTCACACATGTTCGACTATTTTTACAATATAGTCTTCACCACTACTTTCATCCATATCATCATCATCATCAACACCACCATTGTTCATCATCATTTTCATCATCGTCATCCTCATCCTCATCCTCATCATCATAATCATCATCATAGTCATCATCCTCATTCACATCATCATCATCATCATCATCGTCCTCATCATCATCATCATTGTTCATCATCATCGTCATGGTCATCATCATCATTCCTTTGAAAATTCTTGAAAATAAAATCAAAGCAAAGTTTCAACTAAACCTATCATCATCGTCGTCATCCTCATCCTCATCATCCTCATCATCATCACCATCATTATTCATCATCATTTTCATCATCATCATCATCATCATCATCATCATCATACTCATCCTCATCCTCATCATGATCATCATAGTCATCATCCTCATCATCACCATTGTCATCATCCTCATCATCACCATCACCAACATTGTTCATCATCATCGTCGTCGTCATCATCATCATCATCATCATCATCATCATCATCATCATCCTCATCATTATAGTCATCATCCTCCTCCTCATCATTCATCCTCATTATCATCATCATCATCATAGTCATCATCCTCATCATCATTATTGTCATCATCGTCATCATCATTATCATGACCATCATAGTAATCATCATCCTCATCATCATAATTATCATTATAATCATCGTCATCATAGTCATACTACTCATGATCATCATCATCGTCATCATCGTCGTCATCATCATCATCACCATCATTATTCATCATCATAGTCATCATCATCCTCATCATCATCATCATCGTTTTCATCAACATCATCATCCTCATCATCGTAATCATCATCATCATCATCATCCTCATCACCGTCATCATCATCATCATCATCACCATCATTGTTCATCATCATCATCATCGCCATCATCACCATCATCATCATCATCATCATAGTCATCATCCTCATCGTCATCATTTTCATCATCCTCCTCCTCATCATCATTGTTCATCATCATCATTCCATTGCAAATGCTTGAAAATAAAATCAAAGCAAAGTTTCAACTAAAACTATCATCATCATCGCCGTCGTCATCGTCGTCATCACCATCATCGTCACCATCATTGTTCATCATCATTGTCATCGTCATCATCATCATCATCAACAACGTCCTCATCCTCATCATCATCATTGTCATCATCCTTATCATCATTATCACCAACATTGTTCATCATCATCATCGTCATCATCATCATCATCATCCTCATCATCATCATCATCCTCATCATCCTCATCCTCATCCTTATCATCACCATAAGTGTTCATCATCATCATCATCATCATCCTCATCATCATAATAGTAATCATCCTCATCACCATCATTGTCATCATCCTCATCGTCGTCATCATCATTCCATTGCAAATGACTGAAAATAAAATCAAAGGAAAGTTTCAACTAAACCTATCATCATCATCATCATCACCATCATTGTTCATCATCATTGTCGTCATCATCATCATCATCATCATAGTCATCATCCTCATCATTATCATTGAAATTATACTTACGATCATCGTGAGCATCACCATCATCATCATCATCGTCAACATTGTTCCTCATCATCGTCAACATCGTCATCATTCTCATCATCATCATAATCATCATCACTATCATTTTCATCATCATAGTCATCATCATCCTCACCATCATCATCATCATCATCCTCATCGTCATCAATATCATCATCATCACAATCATCATCATCATCATCATCATAATCACTGTCATTATAGTCATAGTCATCGTGATCATTATCCTCATCATTGTCCTCATCATCATTATCATCATCATCATCATCACCATCATTGTTCATCATCATAGTCATCATCATCCTAGTCATCATCATCCTCGTCATAATCATCATCGTCGTCATCAACATCCTCATCCTCATCCTCATAATCATCATCATCATCGTCGTCGTCATCATAATCATTGTCATCATAGTCATAGTCATCCTAATCCTTGTCATCATCATCATCACCATCATTTTTCATCATCATCCTCATCATATGGAATCATCATCATCATCATCATCATTGTCAGCATCCTTCTCATCATCATCATCATCACCATCATCATCATCATCATCGCCACCATCATTGTTCATCATCATCATCATCATCATCATCATCATCCTCATCATCATCATTTTCATCATCCTCCTCCTCATCATCATTGTTCATCATCATCATTCCATTGCAAATGCTTGACAATAAAATCAAAGCAAAGTTTCAACTAAACCTATCATCAACATCATCATCATCGTCATCGCCGTCGTCGTCGTCGCCACCATCATCATCACCATCATTGTTCATCATCATTGTCATCATCATCATCAACAACAACAACATCCTCATCCTCATCATCATCATTTTCATCATCCTTATCATCCTTATCACCAACATTGTTCATCATCATCATCGTCATCATCATCGTCATCATCCTCATCATCCTCATCATCCTCATCCTCATCCTTATCATCACCATAAGTGTTCATCATCATCAGCGTCATCATCCTCGTCATCATCATAATAGTAATCATCCTCATCACCATCATTGTCATCATCCTCATCATCATTATCATCATTGTTCATCATCATCATTCCATTGCAGATGACTAAAAATAAAATCAAACCAATGTTTCAACTAAACCTATCATCATCATCATCATCACCATCATTGTCATCGTCGTCATCATCATCATCATCATCATCATCATTGAAATTATCCTTACCATCACCATCATCATCATCATTGTTCCTCATCATCGTCAACATCGTCATCATTCTCATCATCATCTTAATCATCATCACCATCATTTTCATCATCATAGTCATCATCATCCTCATCATCATCATCATCATCATCATCATCATCCTTGTCGTCATCAATATCATCATCATCATCATCATCGCAATCATCATCATCATCATCATAATCACTGTCATCATAGTCATAGTCATCGTGATCATCATCCTCATCGTTGTCCTCATCATCATCATCATCACCATCATTGTTCATCATCATAGTCATCATCATCCTCGTCTTCATCAACATCCTCATCCTCATCATCGTAATCATCATCATCATCATCATCGTCATCATAATCATTGTCATCATAGTCATAGTCATTGTGATCCTTGTTATCATCATCATGATCATCATCACCATCATTTTTCATCATCATCCTCATCATCATCCTCATCATCATCCTCATCATCTGGCATCATCATCATCATCATCATCATCATTGTCAGCATCCTTCTTATCATCATCATCCTCATCCTCATCATCATTCCATTGCAAATGCTTGAAAATAAAATCAAAGCAAAGTTTCAACTAAACATATCCTCATCGTCCTCATCATCATCATTGTCATCATCCTCTTCAACATCATCATCATTGTTCATCATCATCGTCATGGTCATCACCATCATTCCATTGAAAATGCTTGAAAATAAAATCAAAGAAAAGTTTCAACTTAACCTATCACCATCATGATCATCATCATCATTGTTCTTCATCATCGACATCATCACCATCGTCGTTGTGGTCGTCATCACCATCATCATCGTTAAATCATCGTCATCATAGTCGTCATCCTCATCATCATCATTGTCATCATCCTCATCAACATTATTCTCATCATCATCATCACCATCATTGTTCATCATCATCGTCATCACCATCATCATCATCATCACCATCATAGTCATCATCCTCATCATCATCATTGTCATCATCCTCCTCCTCCTCATCATCATTGTTCATTATCATCATTCCATTGCAAATCATTTGAAAATAAAACCAAAACAAAGATTTTACTTAACAAATGCGCGCACACGTCTCTAACGAGTGCGAACAACATGGCGCGATTGTGCTTCTTATGCTTGCGCGTTGTGTTTTAAACTACGTGCATGCGTGATTTAAATTTAGAATTTTGGAAAACACCTTTTTCTCAACCTATGTGGTGGTTGACTTGGCTGCTTTGGTTTTAGGTTCGGGTTGCCAAACCAAGTGGTTTGGACTGTCTTATGACATAACTTCATGTTTTGTACAACTTCTCCTATTTCGTGCATGATTTTGCATATGCTACGCTTGTCCACTGCTAATGACAATTCGCACACTTGTGTAACTCTGTCTGTAGATTCTGAATATGTAATTTTTATTTAAATCTATTATCTTTTTCTATTTTTTATTTAATTTTAAATGGACTAACCTCAATCTAACACAAAAAGTAGGTTATTTGCTTCGGCTATAACTTTTGATTGGCTCACCTTTTTAGAAAATGGAAAATAACCCGCACAAGAAGACACGAAGACCTACATCCTAAAAAAATATCATTCATTGACTATGTTAAGACCAAGATGTGGTGGACCAACGCTCCACCTTGTCATTTTAGGGCGTCACTGACTTCCTTAATTTGAAAAAATATATATAACATAAAAAAATATGGAAAAATAATGCTGCACTAGACACACCTGTTATCTACAACTCTATATATTTTTTTTCACAAAATTCCACCATTTGCATACCAAACGAGTGGACCAACACAAACATATTCATTATTTTTTGGGAAAAAAATAACATACTAACCTTAGAAGAACCTCTTTTTTTGGGATTTATACTTAGTTTCCATAAATAAAAGTTATATATTCTGGAAGGTAATCCGATTGTCCATGTGTCATATTCTTATGCCATATTCCAAAAAGTTGTGTAACTACCTCTAATATTGCTTTTTGACGTTCAGATTTTTGTTTTTCTAGAAGTCCATTGCAATGATCGCGTCATAAGTGACCAGCATTAGCTTGCACCAGCCCATGAAATATAACTAAATCCTTAAGAAACATTCCAAATATACAAGTTATAATTTATCTTACAAAACTGCATCAATGTTAGAATCCAACATCAGCCTTAGAAGTGTTCAACTATTACAATCTAATAAAATGTTTGAGCAACATTGTAGATATCAATCTCAATTGTATTAAAAATTAATTAAACATGGTATGAATTACATAGCATTTAAACAATAGTATTTTTAAGTAACTAGTTTTTATTATTATTGTATCTATTACATAATTTTAATTAAATAAATGTTTATACGAATAATTTAAAAAACAATAATAAAATGCATTAACGGGAAAATCCATAATGCAACCTAACCATGGAGAAATTTCTCAATCTAGCTTAACACTCAATGAATATTAGAATCCAACATATTAGTCGATAAATGTTGCAATGCGACATTTCCATTAATGAATGTATCAAATAGAGTTAAACACTTCTTCAACATTCCAAATATCAATGTCATAATATTGAAGAAATGTCGCAATCGAACATAACCCTAAACAATTGTTGCACTATTACAATCTAGTAAAACCTTTGAGGAACATTGCAAATAATAATCGCAATTGCATTATCAATTAATTAAATATTGTATTGATTAAACAACAATTAAACAACTATTGCACTATTACAATCTAATAAAACCCTTAAGAAACATATTCAATACTTATTAATAATGATGATGTTGCAATGTGACATTTTGAAGCCTAATTATCAAATTCCCACAATCCCACATGGTTATGTCATGTTATGATAATTATTATGACTAATTTCCTTAATGCTTATGTAGAATTACTACAAACTACATTAAGAAACATAACCATATTGAATCATGACCATGGAGGAATGTCGCAATCCAACATAAGACCTCATGAACATTGCATTCCAACATAACCATGTATTAATGTGACAATGCGTCAAAACCACTAAGGAATATACCAATGATGTAATCCAACATAACTCTTAATGAATGTTTCAATGAAACAAAACCATTTCAAAAAAATAACTAAAACCAACCATTTGCAAAACCTTATAATTAATCTCATAATGCAACAAAATCCATTAAATAGCATAACCATGAAGAATTGTCGCAATCCAACATAATCCTCAGCGAGCATCGTAATCAAAAGTAACTCTTCATCAATTTCACAATGCAAAAAATAAAAATTAAGGTTCATGTAAAAAACATAAGTAAATCCAACCCTTAGAAAACGTTATAATTAATCTCAAAAATCCAAGAAAAGAAATTAACAAACATAACCATAATGCAACATGACCATGGAGGAATATCGCGATTCAATATGAACCTTCATAAATGTCGTAATACAAAATAACCCTTGATGGATGTTGGAATATAACAAAACATTCCAAAAATTTGTTGTTGTTTCCATGTGTTAGGAGCATCATTTACATGTATTACAAATGGTTTTGGCATTTTATGCCTTGTGAGCATTATCTGTAACTATTTCAATGAAAATGGAAAATTTCAACTTTCAACAATCCATAGTTTTGTCGATAATCCATCCATAATTCTAACGTTTTTTAACATATTTGCATTGATACTATCTACAGTCCTTTAACAATTTATCACATCCATTTTACATAAAAACCACATTTAAATGTGTACCATGGTTATATGTATATGCTCACAACACCCAAGATGTGACACATTAATAATGTGGCGTTCAGTGTTCATAAAAGATTATGTTGCATTGTGATGTTTATTAAGGGTTACGTTGAATTGCAACATTCATCAAGGGTTATGTCCAATTGCAAAATTCAGCAAGGGTTATGCGGCATTGTGACAATGCTCAAGATGTGACAGAACAATAATGTGGCATTCGATGTTTAAAAAAAATCATGTTGTGTTGTGAACTATGGCCACATGGTTCACTAAATTCAACCATGGTTAACTACTGTAAAACTAAAGTCAACCATTAAAAAAATAGAATTTTTTTTATTGTGGTTATTAAATTAGTTTTCACGTATTTAATAAAATTATATTACTTTCACTTAATCATTATTTAATAAATAATTATTATGTTATAATTATTTTAATTAAACAATACTCTATTTAATTAATAATTATATTATTTTAAATAATTATTATATTTTAAATTATTAATTGAATAATATTCTATTTAATTAAACAATAATATTTTCTATTTATTTGAACATAATAAATTAATTAAACAACATATTTCTATAATATTACAATTGATTGAATTATTCTTTATATAATTAATTAATTAAAATGTAACAACATAATTTAAAAATTTAAAGCCGCGTGAAGAGATCGAAGCAACGCAGAATCCCATTAAAGTCCGGATCAGAGCACGTTAAAGACATAAGGAAAGGAGGGCGGCATAAAGATCTTAGTGTCCTGGCCTTGCGTAAAGAAGCTAAGATGGAACCACGTCAGGATATCCAAACGGGTGTTTCTCCTACTTCTGCTAATGGTGTTTGCTTACACTCTAGCTGGCTTTGCTGCATAACCTGTTTATTCGGGACCAGGAGCAGCGCCCTAACCCAGCCCACAAGCCCAATCCGTCTCCATTAGTTCGATCATTACTCCAAAGAGTGTTTAAAGACGTTAACCATATTATTTTATTAAAAATTACATTGTTAATTAATGAAATAAAATTACTTAATTATTTAATTAAGTATCATATTATTAAAATTACTTCTTGTCGCATCGTTCGATTCTAGCTCCCTTTCATCGACTTGCCTTGCCTGGCGGACGCTTACACAGGCATTGACATTGTCTTGCCAACCTTGAGAAACCCATTCCACGCAATCCAAATCTCAAATCTGGCGGCTCCGTAGGTTTTCTGAATAAATATACATACACAGACACACAGACCCACAAACTGGCACCGTCTATCTTATTTCATCACATTTGCGGAAGTGCGGCACATCAGTTTTGCAGTGATTACAAGAAGGCGCAAACGGCCTTAGCCCGATATGTGCAGTATCCGAATATATTTCTCTTCCACTCCCTAGTTTGTTAAGAGAGGATCTATTTAGTTTGGAACGGAACCTGAGTTAGAGCCTGTTGAGACTCCTAAAGCTCTCATCGTCATCGTTCATGTCTCAGGTAGCTGATTTCCATAATTATAGCTTTTCTCTTTATGAAATCTACGATGCATCGCCTCTATCTATCTGTTTGTGGAGTACTTTTGAGTCAATAAATTATTTGTGTAGGTTTCAGAAAATAAAATCTTAAAGTGCATATTGATAACCGGGGAAATAGCAAGTGAAGATAGAGACGGAGGTGAAGGTGATGAAAGCAATTTACCTTCGCCAAGTGACGAATTTCCAGAGAAATTAATACATATTCCTAGAGAATTTCTACCAGGCGTTCACTGGTTTTCACTAGATGTTGTATTGTTTTGTAATCCTAGTGTCTTAATAGCACCGAGTGTGGTCGTTTTGTCTGTGGGCATCTTATTGTGTCCAGCTTTATGCACATAGTATTAGAAGTGTGTATCGGCACTAGATCTCTATCTCTATTCTGGATATACAAAGTCTACTGTCTCTGTCTTTTGCTAATAAAGCGTTTATTTAGCAGCTCTGTAAATGGAAGTATTTACTCTACATTATCAATCAATCAACAGTTGATTTTGTAAAGATGTTAAAAAGCGTAGGATATATATATATTTTGTTTAGTGTATGGTCATATATAGAAGTGCCATATTATTTAATTTTTTAAAATAAAAATGGACCATGCACTGATTTAATACCTTAGTTTCCCAAAGTATTAATTAACTTGTGGGTTCCTCTGTTTCCCAATCACTAGCTTCATTGTATAATTCAATACTTAGTTCCTATAATGAATAATGGTGAATAAATAATTTATTCATTTCAACATAGTGCAGCCAATAACCATTCTAGCAATCTTTGCAAGATCAAACCACATACCTAGATGATAACAATTTAAATGTAAATATTTTCAGTTTTTTTAATAAAGTGGTATTGCAAGATGAAACCACATACTTACATAATAATAATCTAAATGCAAAATATTGTAAATTTTTAATAAAGTGGTATTAGATCATAACCAAATCTAATAACAATAATTTAAATATAAAATATTTTTTCAGTATTTTTATTAAAACATTATTTAGATTATAAGTAAATCTAGTGAGAAGTGGCAAAACATGAAAGTCAAATAACAACGTTATGATATAGAATCATATTTGTGATTTGTAAATATTTTATGTTTTCACCGATAAAGAGAAAAGTTGAAATCATAAATAAACTTTAAAACTCAAACCTTAGTCCATAAAAGTATATTTAAAACAATTACTCTATAAAAGTATATTTAAAACAAACACATATATGGATGGTAATAACATAAAAATGAGGATCTTTATGATTGGTTCATCTTCATGCTAGTCCTAGTTCTTTAATCATAACCTATTCAAAACCTCATAATTCATTAATTATCCATGAATGGATTAGCATTTTTGGCATATATGTTACGGCAAATCAACTCATAATGATCAAATACAACATGAACCTTTATCCCCACAAACCCTACAACACTATCCTTAAAAATTGAACATAATAACCACTAGCACTTCCTTAACATTAAATTGACTTTAAACTCTTACTAACTTATAACCCCAAATTACTCAAAAACAACTTTACTAAATGTGCTCGATACTAAAACATATCTTCTATCCCTTAACCTTTAGCAAATACTCTTAGTTCTACATAACCTTTGTTAACTAAATTATAGATTCCGGACCTCTATTCCACAAACTCGCCACTAGCCATTAACCCAAATAATAAACAAAGACAAAGAAAATAAAATAAATAAAGTATACAAAGAAGAATAAATGATATGAAAGTTTCCCAACGAAATCACCTTTGATAACTTTGTTATTTCATTAATTAGGATTCACCTTTAACAAATTTCTTATTTCATTAATTAGGCTTAAGGCGTTATCACACCGAAGGCATTTTTTAAAGGGGATGGTCCGTGTGATTTTTCGTCGGCTATCAAACTCCTATCAGGAACTACTGCTTGTCCACTCGATAATAAACTAATATCAATGTCTATCAAGGAACTGTCACTTGTCCACTCCATAATAAAAAAATATCAACGTCTATCCAGCTCCTATCAGGAAATGCCACTTGTCCACTCCATAAGAAAAAAAATATCAACAATTGTGTAATAAAGAAGTATTAACAATATGTAAGCTCCTCACAAAGAGATTCCCTTGTCGACTCCATAATAAAGAGATATTAAGACTCCCTAACTACATACCTGCATTTTGAACACCTTCTTCCTTTTTCTATCTTTATCACCAACCGACAATCAATGTCTGAATATTTTGTGAAGTGCACTAACCCCGTCTGCCCTTTATATTCACGCATCCCTCTATCCATAACACCTCCAAAGACACCCATGTTTCTATACTTTGGCAGCTCCTCTAACTTGGACCACCGATAAATTGTCAGTGTTTAAGCTTTGTCAATCCCTCCAACCCCAGTATGATCACATCCTTCTACTCACAACAAATCTAATGATCATCCAGTAACACTCATCCCTCAAAGCTTTGTCCACTACACCAACCCTAGTTATATGCTCTTCACACATTTGTCTTCTAACAGGTCCTCCAAAGATACCCACGTTCCCACACATGGCATCTCTTCTAACTCAAAACAACCACTAACAATTTGTCCATTATTACAACCCTTATATGCTCTTCATATGTTTCCTTGCTTAGCATCTCTTTTGACTCAGAAGGCGCACTACCATTTTTTCCACCACACCAACCCACTACAACAAATTTGACTTTTAGGGGGCGTTGTCTTCTGCCTCCAAAAGTCACTTTTGCGGGTCGTTTTGGCTTTGGAGGTGGCCTTTCCAAAACCCCCCCTAAAAGCACTGATGCTAAAATTTTGTCCTTTTAGGGACGGTTTTGGAAGAGTTCAAAATCACCATAAAAGTGACTTTTTGGGGCAGTTCTAAACCTCCCCCAAAAATGTGAATTTTAAGGGAAATTCTAAACCCCCCTCGTAGAAACCTATGTGGGCGGTTCCAAACCCCCCCTCAAAGTCCTTATTACAAACCTTTGGGGGGGCGTTTACAAACCCCCCTCGTAGTTACCTATGAGGGCAGTTACAAACCACCATCGTAGGTACATACAGGGGCCGTTACAACTCCCGCCCCCATAGGTGTCTACAAGGGAGGTTTTAACTCCCCCCCTTAAACTCCATCTTACAAACCTTTGGAGGCGATCTTAACAGAACCGCCTTTGATAGCATCGGCACTAAATGTGACTTTTGGAGGTGGTTCAACCCCCCCCCTCCCCCTAAAAGTCCTCATTACAAACATTTTGGGGCACTTATAAGCCTCCCTCGTAGGTACCTATGGGGGCAAGTCAAAATCCCCCTTGTAGACACCTACAGGAGCAGTTCAAAACCCCTTCTAAACTCTATCTTAGAAACATTTGGGGGAGGTTATGAATCCCACTCATAGAAACATTCAGGGGGGGCGTTTGAACCCCCCTCATTGTGACATACAAGGGAAATTTTGAACCCCCCTCATTTTAACATACAAGGGAAGTTTTGAACCCCCCTCATAATGACATATGAAGGTGGTTTATAACCCCCCTCATAGAAACATACAAAAATGGTTTGAAACCCCCCTATAGCCATAATAAATCATAATAAAGTATATTTTATTAAAAATACCAATATTGCAATATCATTAGGGCACGAAGGAGTTGAACCACCAACCTCCTACTTGTAAGGCAGGCGCTCTTCCATTGAGATAGAACCCTTTAATAATTGGGTAAATGATCAATATTAACACAAAGATTTCATCATTTGTTATTTTAAGAAAAACCAATAATATCTAAATACAACCATGCTTAGAATCCAATTTTTATTTCCAAAAACAACCGTGCTTAAAATCACTCATCAACAACCTACATGTTTATACCCAGATAACATAAGCAAATGTTATTATTAACTAAACAAGAATATTTGCAATACATAAATATTACATGCAATAAAATGAGTGTTATATAGAGATCTTATTACTCCTTCCTAACCCATTGTATAGGTTTCCCATGATCCTTTTTGGCTAGATCTATGTTCCCAAATCTTAGTGCCTCCACATGTGCATTATGATGCATGGAATCTATGGGGAACTGATGCCTATGCATGTAAAGCGTACATCCAACCACTTCAACTCATGTGTACATCCAGCTGCTAGAACCAACACAACTTCATACGTACATCCAACTAGGAGAGCTCATGCAGCGTTATGCACACAATGGAAAAGTTTTATCCTTGGCTAATTTATTTTAGGCAGAAGCTCAAAATTTGTTTTTAAATTGTGCCTCTCCATATTGTCACAATTTTGTACTAGAAATATAGTTTTATATGTGACATTGTAAAGGAATGGTATAATTTACTTTGGAAAATCTTAAGTGTTTCTAACTCAACTCTTTCTTTCATTTATTTCTGCTTTGAGATTTATAAGTGA
Source organism: Pseudotsuga menziesii (assembly GCA_001517045.1). Lineage (NCBI taxonomy): Eukaryota > Viridiplantae > Streptophyta > Pinopsida > Pinales > Pinaceae > Pseudotsuga > Pseudotsuga menziesii. The sequence goes on from LPNX010252763.1 coordinate 137,222, forward strand.
ATAGTTTCTTCTAACCAAACACATGAGAAATTGAGAGTGGTTTATCTTAACACTACAGCATAAACGTAATTAAAAACTAACTAAACCTTCACTAGATGCAAACAGGGTTCTTGTAAAGACAACAAAAAATGATCCTTCAACCATTGCAAAACTAAAGTGGTTGGTAGATAATAGTACGATGATATGTAAACTGCCTTGCATATTCCAATGAATAATTCATCAAAATATATCTTAATATTGCAATTGCAAATACAACGAGACTATACTGTGTATAGTATTTTAACATTATTAAAAACACATTCATAATATTTAAACTTTGTTGAGAAATAAGAACATAATTATGGTACTAAAAACCATTGTTGTCATAAAACTTGCCAAGTCTGGTGAGTCTACTCTAGGCTAAGTACTCTCCTGAAACTTGCATGGCAGACTTGGTACTTTCTAGACTCGACACTTGCTAGACCCGGTTGAGACTCGATCTACTCCCCAGAACCGACAGAGACTTGGCCTAGTCGCGAGACTCATGAATCATAGAGACAAACTCACAAGTCCAACTTAGCAACCAGAAAAATGTACCCCGCATGTGCAACTTCCATTTTGACTTGTCAACATTTTTTTGGAGGGAAATGAGGAAACAATTTGTGTAATGTCCCCAAAATTTGAAAAAAACAAATATTAGGCTCGTCAAATACTACCTGAACTGGACATTATCTTAACTTATGCGGAATGTGTCGTACTTTGTTTCACCATACTGTATTGTCATAAGTTGTTCTTACTTCCTTCTCTATGTTTTCCCGATGTGGTTATTAGTGTAATGTTATGTTGTCGTTATGTTTCTTAATTTCTGAGTTCAATGGTTATGTATTTATATGTATGTATGTACGGTCAATTACTGACTCATTGGTTATAAAGTTTGATTACTGTTTTATGAATAATTCTGACCTACCTTGTATTGTGAAGGGGTGGAGTGGGGGGACTTGTTTCCCTTGTAAAAACACTAGAAAGGTAACTGTTTTTACTTGTCGCTAAAGGGCTTACTTAGTTCTTATGGAACTAATGCATTTTTTTCCTTGTCGCATGCAGGTGCACTCGACAGTGGAAAACTGACTATAATGGTGACATAAAGACATATTGTCTATGCTTCACTGTCGCAAAGCTCAGATGACGAACATACTTATAGTCCTATCCTAGTGATTATTATTATGGTCGTTAGTTGTTTTTTACGCAAGGATAGGTGTTATTAAGACTATGTTGCACTGGTTACCATTACTTTTTATGGTCTTATGACCTTGATTTAATCATACATGCACTTAACATTTACATGGTATATAATGTATAGGACTTAACATATTATAATATAGCCCTTTGTTTTATTAAGGCCTTTGTCTATAAGGTTGAAGGCATAACATGAGCCATTCATGGAGGCCAGGGTGGCGAAATTAATGCACCTTGGGAAGCAGGGGTCTCAAGCCCTAAGCTTGGACTAGCACGAAGGCTTGGTTCATTTTGCGAATTGGTTCTATGAACTCTGTTCGGCTCTGTGTCTGTACTATGGCATGAATTTTGGGAAGTTTGTTTTGCTTGGAAGTATGTCTTTCAGTATGGTTTTACAATGCTTGTTTAGTTGTTTCATTTTGGATACAGAAATACTCCTCATCTTCGTTCTGGTTTGTTGCAGGTTGTAGGGTTCCTATGGTGTGGGTCATGGATCTCCACGGTGGCCAATGCGTTACCCTTTTCGGGTAAGCACTACTGCTAACCAGTTGAAACTTGTTCCTTCTTGTGTGTGGGTGTTGTGATAAAGCATGAATCTCCTCCTTAGATGAATTCTTGGTTTGTGTTTTAATGGTTGTGATTGGAAAATGGACTGTCTATACTTTCTTGTAAGAATCCATAGATGCGTTTATCGTTTTGTGGTTTTGGTTGGGGTGGAACCTTTGGTACAAGACTATTTGTATTTCAACTTTGTAAGTGAATACTCTGTTGATAATGTTAGACATGGTGAATATTACAGACTCTTCTTTTTTTTGTTAATGTGTTGGGTTTGATAGAATGGTGCATGGCCTTGGATATACGACTGTGTAAATTATTATATTAATTTACGGTGGTGATTTTGTATAGTATTATCTTACTATTTGTATATCATGGTTATGGTTTTTAATTGGCAATTCTGGTAAATTTGTGTTCATTCTTTCATTGAATATTTTACAGCGTTGATTGGCTTGGAGAGCCATGCCATTACTTGGCAATGACACTCCTTCCATTAACTCGGCGTCTATGTAAGAGATGAATGAAATGTTGATTTATGGTTTAAATCATGGATTTTAAATCTTACCTGTGTATCTATTTGATAGAGGTTGTGACTATGGGTTTTACCCTACGAATGAATGTCTTTGCTATTGCTTAGCGTTGGGAGGGGTTTTAAATTTAGGGTTCATTTATTTCATTGAAGACTCTATTACAGTAAATTATTTGGATATATGTAATTTATGTTTTAAGTGTGTAGTTTAATTATTATGAATGTGGCAATGGCGCTCACAAACCTTAGAGGTATTCAATAGCTTAACTGTATATTTGATTTATGGTTTACTTATAAGGGTGAGAATGATTTGTTTATAATCTTGTTTAATTATAAAGTGCCTACAGACCATTAGAGGTCTCAATGGTTTTAGCTTGCAATTCGTAGCTTGTTATTTTGGTTATGGTTCTGTTTAGGGTTCATACTACTACTATAGATACTAGTTGGTTTTATTTATATTAAGTATAGGTCTACTGGCAATATGAAATATGCCAATAAAATTAATATATATAT